>JAJIBD010008158.1:0-105189 GCA_021461705.1 Cryptotis parvus
TGAAATTTGCCTATAAATGGATGGACTTGGAGAGGATCATATTGAGTGAAATTAGCCAGAAGGAAAAAGAAAGATATAGAATGATTACATTCGTTTGCATTTTATACACACACATATTATAATACCAATATACAAGGTCAGACAAAACATGGATCAGGAGGTCTTGTCAATAGGTGGAATCTACCACAAATGTGTGTGGGAGTCAGAGGTTAGGTAAGACAGAGAAGGGAACAGTGTGCTAATAATCATCAAAAATGGTAATACCATTCTGAATTCATATTCAGTTCTAGGCTGGTACTAAACCTGAATGTTCAGTACCATTCATGTTCAGCCTAGAACTGAACAAGAATATAGGCAAAAGGATACATATGATAACCTCTAAATGTATATATGCAATCTAAAATGTGTAAGAGAGGGAAGAGAGGACAGAGAGAAAAAGAAAGAGAAAGAAAAAAGAGATAAAGAACCTGCCATAGATGCAGGCTAGGGGAGGGAAGGGAATTGGGGTCATTGGTGGTGGGAAATGGGCACTGATGGAGGGATGGGTGCTGAACACTTTATGACTGAAACTCATACATGGACATCTTGCCCATGAACCTAGACATAGAATTTGTAATTCTAAATTTGTAATTCTATGTCTCATGGTGGTACAATAAAATATAAAAATAAATAAATTCATAAATAGATAAATAAATAATAGAAACAAAACAGACAACTAAAAAAAATTCTTCCGAGAGTTAAAAGGATGAAATGAAACATCCTTCTGTATATACATGAGTTCTTTGTGTAGCTCAACTCCACTTCAGATCCCACCCATCACCTTTGTTCTGTGGATTAGACTCTGAAAGGTGTGGTGGCACTTCAGACAAAGTGTCCTGAGACAGACTGCAGCTGCAGAAGCTACCCACACAATCCCAGCCTGGGTAACTGCTGAGACAAAGTCATATGTCTCTTAGAAGATGTTTTTCAGCTAAAGTAAGACCTCCGTAACCCCTAGCTGATGAAAGCTTGAGCCAAGAAAACTAGAGGTCAGAAAAAATGGTAGCAGAAAAGAGGAGGAACAAGGGAGCACATGGCAGGTGAAATAGTGGCAGCTAAGACAGGTCCCGGCATGCAGAATAGACACTTTGAAAGGTTCATGATCAGTGAACTAAGACTCACCTGGGGCTCAGCTCTAAGACTGTTTGATAATATTTGATAATATAGTCGGCCTTAAGATGAGGCTTTGTGGTAGAGTGTGTGCCTGCGCTTCATGAATGCATCACCACACACAGCAGGGGATGAGAAACTCTCTGTTCTTAGGCACTTTACCTAATCTTTTTTTCTTTTCTAAAAACGAGTAAAATCCTTAGTCAGGCTTTCTCTAGAGGGTCATCAAACTCTCCTCTTGAATATCACTTCCTCAAAGAGACTTTCTCACCCCTACTTAGGGGAATTCTTAGCCCATTCCCCAGGTCCTCTCTATAACAGCAACCTGGATCATTTTCTTCAAAGTATGGACACAATCAATTTGTTCATTCATTTATTTTTCTTATTTTTACCTCAAGTGGGTCTCTAAAAAATCATTAACAATGTTATTATTTAATTCAAGATATCATTAGCTGGCTTTGAGCTCTGCTTGGTCCTTCATGAGCACAAAGTCTGTTTTCAACCAGCTCTGCATAACACAGCTGCTGGCCATCACTTAAAATTTAGCATACATATTTGTTTCCACTGACAACCACTCAAACTCCTCCATGGTTTTGTACTAAAGAGATTTCTTCCCTTCATCCTAAAGTCAGAACTTTCACTTTTCCTATGTGGCTCAGATTTCCAGGCCAGACTGGTAGAACTTTACAAGAATAAAATAGCTAATCCCATCAAAAACTGGGGAGAAGAAATGAACAGCAACTTCCTCAAGAAGAAATTCAAATGGCCAAAAGGCATATGAAAAAATGCTCTTCATCACTAATCATCAGGGAAATTCAAATCAAAACAATGAGATATCATCTCACACCACAGAGAATGGAATATATCCAAAAGAGCAAGAACAAGAAGTCCTAGCGGAAGCGGAAGTAAACGTACATTTTGAACTCTCACACCGGCCTGTCTCCGCCTCAGGTATTCTCCCTGGGGTGTGTGGCTGGCCAACGGGCGGCCGCTCATGTGGCCACTTACTAATACAAAAACTAGGATACTCAACACTAAGGGAAGGTAATACCCTCAAGAAAAAAAGAAGCAGTACACTAGAGAAACATATCTCTGAACACCGAAACACCATGGGGAAACAATGCAGTTTCCCAGTTCAAAGAACAGATGAAGGAATCAACCCTGAAGACTCAAAAAAGAATGCCGATGTGCATGATCTCTCTGACAATAAATTTAGAGAATAAATTGGTAGAATGTTTAAGGAGCTCAACGAAAAAATGGAGCAGATGTCCAATAAAATACAGGAGAACATAAACGAAGCAGTTCAAAGCGCAGTCAATATATTATGGGAGGAAATGAGAGCAGATATGAGAACCATGCAAATAGAAATATCATCACTTAAAAACTCAGTAGATGAAATGAAAAACACAATAGGGGCTCTCAATAGTAGGATGACAGCAACAGAAGAGAGAATCAGTGAGACTGAAGATGAGCTGCAGAAAGCACTCAGAGAACTACATAAGATGGAAAAAAAACGGAAAATGGATCAGCAACAGAACAGAGAACAATGGGATGAAGCTAGGCGGAACAACATAAGAATATCGGCATCCCAGAGGGGCAGGAAAGTAACCCCCAAGGAAATTAAAACAGTTAAAAACATCCAGACTGAAAAGTTCCCGAGTTAAAAGACGAAGGCATCCAGATCCAAGAAGCCCAATGCGTACCAGCAAGAAGAGACCCCAATAGAAAGACCCCAAGACACATCCTAGTCAAAGTAATGGATGTCATAGACAGAGACATAATTCTTCAGGCAGCAAGACCAAAAGAAGGAAATCGTATACAAAGGAGCATCCATTCGACTTTCAGCAGACTTCTCAGAAGACACCCTCCAAGTGAGAAGGCAGTGGTGAGATATAGAAGAAAATTCAATGAAATGAAGGCCTCAGCAAGAATTCTTTATCCAGCTAAACTCTCACTCAGATTTGAAGGACAGTTATACAACTTCTTGGATAAACAACAGCTTAGGAACTTTGTAAAATCAAAACCAACCTTAAAAGAAGGACTGCAAGATCTACTATAAGATGAGACATAACCCAAAAAGAACAACCAACCTATACAGAAAGATGGTAAAAAATCCCATGACAATAATCTCTCTCAATGTCAATGGTCTAAATGCACCAGTTAAGAGACACAGAGTGGCAAAATGGATCAAAAAATTTAATCCGACATTCTGCTTCTTTCAAGAAACACACCTGAACAATCGGAGCAAAGACAGGCTCAAAATAAAAGGCAGGAAAACAATCCTTCACTCAAACAACCCATCCAAAAGGGCTGGGGTAGCCATATTGGTATCGGACAACATAGACTTGAGGCTGAGGAAGGTCAGAAGGGACAGTGAAGGTCACTTCTTAATAGTCAAGGGATGCATATATCAGGAAGAAATCATGCTATTAAACATATATGCACCCAATGAAGGGCCAGCAAAATACCTAAAACAACTACTAATAGAATTCAAAGAAGACATTGACAGCAACACAATTGTAGTTGGAGACTTCAACACTGCTCTATCAACCCTGGATAGATCAACAAGATTGAAACTTACCCAGGAAATACTGGCCCTAAAAGAAGAGATGGAAGAAAGAGGGCTGGTACACAAATACAGAGCATTTAATCCCCAAAAAGCGAAATACACTTTCTTCTCCAGTGCACATGGAACATACTCCAAAATAGATCACATACTGAGCCATAAATCATACCTCCATAAAATCAAGAAGATAGAAATTGTGCCAACTATATTTTCAAACCATGATGCACTGAAAATAGAAGTTAAATGTACACAAAAACGGAGACTAATACCAAGTACCTGGAAACTAAACAGCTCACTGCTAAACAACCAGCAAGTCGTTAAAGAAATCAAAGAGGAAATCCAAAGATTCCTGTAAAAAAAAAGAGGCTGAAGACACGAATTACCAGAACTTGTGGGATACAGCAAAAGCAGTTTTAAGAGGCAAGTTCATAGCTCTTCAAGCATTCATCAGAAAAGAAGAAAAGGCCATACAAACAGTCTGACCTCACAACTTAAGATATTAGAGAGTTATCAACAAAAGGAGCCCGACCCAAGCAGAAAGAAAGAAATAATAAAATTTAGAGCAGAAATCAATGAGATGGAAAGTCAAAAAACAATCCAGAAGATCAATGAAACCAGATGCTGGTTCTTTGAAAAAAATAAACAAGATTGACAAACCACTTGCAAGACTTGTAAGAAAAAGGAAAAGAGAGAACCCAAATAAATAGAATCAGAAATGAAAACGGGGACATCACAACAGAAACCACAGAAATTCAAAAGATCATCAGAGATTACTATGAGAGCCTGTATGCCACGAAACAAGAGAACCTAGAAGAAATGGACAAATTCCTGAATTCATATAGGTTCCCAAGTCTGCAACAAGAAGATTTGGAATACCTCAACAAACCTATCTCTGTGGAGGAGATGGAATCGGTAATCAAAAAGTCTCCCCAAACACAAAAGCCCAGGTCCAGATGGATTCACCAGTGAATTCTACAAAACCTTTAAAGAGCACCTACTGCCAATTCTTTTTAAGCTCTTCTGGCAAATTGATAAAACATAAACACTCCCAAATAGCTTTTACGAGTTACATATCACCCTGATACCCAAAGCTGACAGATATGTCCACAAAAAGGAAAACTACAGACCAATCTCCCTGATTAATACAGATGCTAAGATCTTCAACAAAATACAAGCAAATAGAATCCAAAGAGTCATTAAAAAGATTATACACCATGACCAAGTGGGATTCATCCCAGGAATGCAAGGATGGTTCGACATCTGCAAGTCAATAAACATAATACATCATATCAAAAAAAAGAAAAAGAAAAACCATATGATCATATCAATAGATTCAGAGAAGGCATTTGACAAGATTCAACACCTGTTCATGATAAAAGCTCTCCGTAAAATGGGGATTGAAGGAACCTTCCTCAATATAATCCAGGCCATCTACTACAAACCCACAGAGAGCATCATTCTCAATGGGGAAAAACTGAAAGCCTTCCCCTTAAGATCAGGGACAAGACAAGGCTGCCCACTCTCACCAACTTATATTCAATATAGTACTAGAAGTACTTGCCATAGCAATCTGGGAAGCCAAAAGACATTAAGGGAATCTGGATAGGAAGGGAAGAAACCAAGTTGTCACTATTTGCAGGTGACATGATATTATACCTGGAAAACCCGAAACTCTCTACCAAGAGCCTCCTAGAAATAATACATTGCTACAGTAGAGTAGCAGGGTAAAAAATCAATAAACAAAAGTCAATGGCCTTCTTATATGCAAACAGTGAAAGAGAAAGAAAGGGACATTAAAGAAACTATCCCATTCACAATTGCGCCGCAGAAAATCAAATACCTAGGAATCAGTTTGACAAAGAATGTAAAGGATCTCTACAAAGAAAACTACAAAATGTTACTTCAGGAAATAAAAGAAGACCTGAAGAAATGGAGACACATTCCCTGCTCATGGATAGGAAGGATTAACATTATCAAAATGGTAATACTCCCTAGAGCTTTATACAGATTCAATGCGGTCCCTATAAAGATACCCATGATGCTCTTCAAAGAAATTGAACAAACACTCCTGAAATTAGTATGAAATAATAAACCCCCACAAATAGCTAAAGCAATCCTTGGGAAAAAGAAGATGGGAGGTGTCACTTTCCCTAACCTCAAGCTCTACTTCAGAGCAGTTGTAATTAAGACAGTGTGGTATTGGTATAGAGACAGACCCATAGACCTATGGAATAGAACTGAATATCCTGAAACACACTCTCAAATATACAACCACTTAATCTTCGATAAAGGAGCAAAAATAATAAGTGGAGCAAAGAAAGCCTCTTCGACAAATGGTGCTGGGAAAACTGGGCAGCTACATGTAAAAAAATGAACTTAGACGTCCTTCTAATGCCATGCACAAAAGTCAGATCAAAATGGATTATAGATCTCAACATCAGACATGAATCTATAAGGTACATTGAAGAAAACATAAGAAAAACGCCTGTATGACATCAAAACTAAAAGTAACTTTAAAAACGACATACCACTGACCAAGCCAATGGAAGTAAAGATAAACAAATGGGATTATATAAAATTGAAAAGCTTCTGCACCTCAAAAGAAACAGTGACCAAGATACAAAGACAATCCACAGAGTGGGAAAGGATATTCACCCAAAACCCATCTGACAAGGAGTTAATATCCAGAATATATCAGGCACTGGAAGCACTTCACAAAAAAAAAACAGCCAACCCCATCAAATATTGGGGAGAAGAAATTAGCAGAAGCTTCCACAAAGAAGAAATTCAAATGGCCAAAGGCATGTGAAAAAAGTGCTCTTCATCTTTAATCATGAGGGAGATGCAAATCAAAACAACAAAGAGGTCCCATCTCACACCACAGAGACTGGCACACATCCAAAAAGAGCAAGAACAACCGGTGTTGGCATGGATGTGGGGAAAAAGTACTCTGATCCACTGTTAGTGTGAGTGCTGACTGGTCCAGCCCTTTTGGAAAACAATATGGGCATTCTTCCAAAAACTAGATATTGAGGTTCTTTGTCCTGTTAGCTATTTCTTCGATGCCTTTGAAGGCATTCCATGCTGCTCTCTTCCTCCTTCGCAACTCAGGTTTTAGGTCGTTCATTATGTTGACTTCTCTACCTAGGTACACATAACTGCTGCATTCAGAGATGTTTGTTCCATTGAGAGTGAATGGAGCCTCATGAACTAGTTCATTTTTCATAAACATAGTTTATGAAAAAAGAAAACATAGTTTTCTTTAGAATCAGCTGTTGACCTATCTTTCCACATTCTCGGTCAAAGTCAGCCAGCATTTGTGCCGCTTGGCTCAATGTTTGGTGTTATTAGAACGATGTTATCAGCGAAGAGGAGGTGGTGTAGTTGCCGACCATCTTTCTTCACTCCCATTTCTTCCCATTCTACTTATCGCATGTTCTAGAGGGTGGCGCTGAAGAGTTTTGGTGAAATGGTATCACCCTGTCGAACCCCTCTTTTGACATCAATGATCACTTCTTTGTAGAATGGTGAGATCCTGGTGGGGAATCTGTAATACAGCTCACGAAGGATCTTGATGTATTGGGTTTGAACATCCTGTTTGGCTAGGGCTTCGATGACTGCTTCAGTCTCCACAGAATCAAAGGCTTTCTGTAAATCAATGAAGCGTGAGACAGAGCAGCATCTTGTATTCCCTTCAAACCTCGATGAGCTTGGTTACCATGTGGATATGGTCAATTGTGCTGAATCCTTTTCGGAAGTCTGCTTCCTCGCATGGTTGTCCTACATCTAGTGTTCTGCCAATCCTGTTCAGGATGACTCGTGTAAACAGCTTGTAGATGACGGACAACAGGCAGATGGGGCGATAGTTGCCAATGTCATGAATGTCTCCCTTCTTGAACAGTAGAATTGTCCTGCTGGTTTTCCATTGGGAGGGTATGTTGCATTTGGACAGGTAGCGTGTGAAGAGCAGAGCTAGTGTATTGATGAGTACCTACGGCAGATTCTTCAGGTGTTCCGGTCTGATTTTGTCTGGGCCTGGTGCTGTTCCGTTCTTTACTGACGAGATGGCATGTCGGATTTCAGAATGGAGAACATTGGGAATGACATATCCATCCTGTGGAATTTGGTATGTGGGCAGGTGGATGTGCCTATCAAAGAGATTTGAGTAGAAGTCCTGGATAATCTTCTCCATTGCCTATCTGCAAGATGTGATAAATCCATTAGGGCATAAAAAGGGAAGTCATCTTTGTCTTATAGTTGGCGAGGATAGGGTGAATGCTTTTCCTGGCTTCTGCTGCATCTTCCAGTATTTCTGCTCTTCTGTCTCTGAGACAGAAGAGACACTGGCATCGGAAGCATATATTGAGGATCTGATGGTGCAAGCACAAAAGATCAAGTACGACATCATTAGTCTGACTGAGACGAGGTGGCGTCAGTCGTATCATGCTGTATGTGACACTGGAGAAGAATTATTCCTTGGAACATGCTACGAAAGAGGTGTCGGTGGCGTTGGTGTCCTTGTCAACATGAACATGGCCGTCAACATTGATTCATTTGAATGCCTAACAAACCGGATAGGACTATTACACTTGAAGAGATGTGGCCCATTGCCAGCAATTTCTATCTTCATTGTCTACCCACCAACACCCACATACAAAGAAGATGAAATTGAGAAATTCCACATGGAGCTGGAGGAGTTCTATAAAAAAGATCACAACTTCTACAATATCATAGTAGGTGATTTTAATGCCAAGATAGGACTGAGAAGATCGGCTGAAGAACTCCACATTGGGACCCATGGCCTAGAATGGAAGGAACAGGGTGAGAGACTATCTGAGTTCATCATGTCCACCAAGACCATTCATGGGAACTCACAGTTCCAGAAGGCTGAAGCGAAACATTAGACATGGGAATCTCCTGGTGGACAGTTCCACAATGAAATTGACCACATCATCTTCAATCGACGGTTTTGTCTGACTGATGTTGCTGTCGTCCCCAAATTCCAAACAGGATTGGACCACCGTCTCCTTCATGCAAAATTCTACTTCCCGCAACAAGGAGAAAAGGCTGCAAAGTTTAAGAAGAGAACTCCTAGAACGACCACCAACTGGGAATTCTTTGCACCATTGCAGCAACATGGGAAGATACCATCATTGGCGACATCGATGAAGAATACAATCAACTGGTTCAGCACCTCCATGATTGTGTGAAGAATGCCGAGAGAGAGAAAAGACACAAAAGGACGCCTGCCTTCAGAAACTCTCGAGCTCATTCGCCAACGTGGCAAGGCACAAGCCTCAGGAGATCAAGTGCTAACGTCCAAGCTTGCTAAATGGTGTAGAGAAGCAATAAAAGAAGACCTCAAAGACAGAAGAGCAGAAATACTGGAAGATGCAGCAGAAGCCAAGAAAAAGCATTCGCACCGCCCGCCTGTCATTTGCCAACTACAAGACCAAGACGACTGCCCTCCGATGCCCTGATGGATCTATCACATCTTCCAGAAAGGCAATGGAGAAGATTATCCAGGACTTCTACTCAAGTCTCGTTGATAGCCACATCCACCTGCCAACATACCAAATTCCACAGGATGGATATGTCATTCCCAATGTTCTCCCTTCTGAAATCCGACATGCCATCTCATCAGTAAAGAAGGGAACAGCACCCGGCCCAGACAAATTCAAACCCAAACACCTGAAGAATCTACAATCAGTACTCATCAATACATTAGCTCGGCTCTTCACACGCTACCTGTCTGAATTCAAGGTGCCCTCCCAATGGAAAACCAGCAGGACAGTTCTACTGTTCAAGAATGGAGACATTCACGACATTGGTAACTATCGCCCCATCTGCCTGTTGTCTGTCATCTACAAGCTCTTTACATGAGTCATCCCGAACAGAATTGGCAGAACACTAGATGTAGGACAACCATGCGAGCATGCTTGCTTCCAGAAAGAATTCAGCACAATCGACCATAGTTGCAGGACTCCTTTAAGGGCCGACAGACCATATCCACACAGTAACCAAGCTCATTGAGGTTTGTAGGGAGTACAAGATGCCACTCTGTCTCACGTTCATTAATTTACAGAAAGTCTTTGATTCTGTGGAGACTGAAGCAGTCATCGAAGCCCTAGCCAAACAGGATGTTCAAACCCAATACATCAAAATCCTTTGTGAGCTGTATTACAGATTCACCACCAGGATCTCACCATTCTACAAAGAAGTGATCATTGATGTCAAAAGAGGGGTTCGACAGGGTGATACCATTTCACCAAAACTCTTCAGCGCCACCCTT
The DNA here is from genome assembly GCA_021461705.1 of Cryptotis parvus. Classification (NCBI taxonomy): domain Eukaryota; kingdom Metazoa; phylum Chordata; class Mammalia; order Eulipotyphla; family Soricidae; genus Cryptotis; species Cryptotis parvus. The sequence continues at coordinate 10,008 of JAJIBD010008158.1, forward strand.
GAGAACATCATGTGACAATTAGAATGGGAAGGAATGGGAGTGAAGATAGATGGTCAGCAACTACACCACCTCCATTTCGCTGAAGACATCGTTCTAATAACACCAAACATTAGCCAAGCGGCATAAATGCTGGCTGACTTTGACCGAGAATGTGGAAAGATAGGTCTACAGCTGAATCTAAAAGAAAACTATGTTCTTGAAAAATGAACTAGTTCCAGAGGCCCCATTCACTCTCAATGGAACAAACATCTCTGAATGCAGCAGTTATGTGTACCTAGGTAGAGAAGTCAACATGATGGAACGACCTAAAACCTGAGCTGCGCAGGAGGAGGAAGAGAGAGGCATGGAATGCCTTCAAAGGCATTGAAGAAATAGCTAAAAAGGACAAAAGAACTTCCGGCTCCGGGCACATCTCTTTGATTCCACCTTTTTCCCTGCATTAACATATGCCTCAGAGACCTGGGCCCTATGAAAGCAGGATGAGAATGCTATTCAGGTCTCCCAGAGAGGAATCGAAAGAGCTATGCTTGAATATCACGCCTCACTCAAGTGAGAGAAGGAATCCGGAGTTCTGACCTCCATCACTATTCCAGAATCAGGGATGCTGTCTCGTTTGCCAAGGCATCGAAAATCAGATGGGCTGGACATGTAATGCGATTTGGAGACAACCTCTGGACTAGAGCTGTTACTGACTGGATCCCACGGGATGTCAAAAAATCACATGGCAGCCCACCTACAAGTTGGTCAAACTTCCTTGTCAAGACCCTGAAGGAACGGTTTGAGGCTCTTAATATTCCTGAATCAACCAGATGCCATTGGGCTACATTGGCACGTGATAGGGTTCAATGGAAATGTTACTGGCACCCGCTTGAGCAAATCGATGAATAACGGGATTCAAGTGATCAAGTGTCTTTGAGGTCTTCTGTTATCACTTCTCTGCACCGCTTTAGCAAGCTTGGACATTATCATTTGGTCTCCCAAGGCTCGCCTTGACACGTTGGAGAATGAGCTCGAGAGTTCTGAAGACAGGCATCCTTTTGTGTCTTTCTCTCTCTCGGCATTCTTCACACAATCATGGAGGTGCTGAACCAGTCGGTTGTATTCTTCATCAATGTCGTCAATGGTGCTATGTTCCCATGTTGCTGCAATGGTGCCAAAGAGTTCCCAGTTGGTCGTTCTGGGAGTTCTCTTCTTAAACTTTGCAGCCTTTTCTCCCCATTGTGGGAATTAGAATTTTGCATGAAGGAGACCATGGTCCTATCCTGTTTGGAATTTGGGGACGACAGCAACATCGGTCAGACAAAACCATCGATTGAAGATGATGTGGTCAATTTCATTGTGGAACTGTCCACCAGGAGATTCCCATGTCCAACGTTTCGCTTCAGCCTTCTGAAACTGTGAGTTCCCATGAATGGTCTTGGTGGACATGATAGTCTGTCACCCTGTTCCTTCCATTCTAGGCCATGGGTCCCAATGTGGAGTTCTTCAGCCGATCTTCTCGTTCCTATCTTGGCATTAAAATCACCAACTATGAGACTGATTATGAGTAAAATCACCAACTATGATCTTGTAGAAGGTGTGATCTTTTTTATAGAACTCCTCCAGCTCCATGTGGAATTTCTCAATTTCATCTACTTTGTATATGGATGTTGGTGCGTAGACAATGAAGATAGAAATTGCTGGCAATGGGCCACATCTCTTCAAGTGTAATCGTCCTATCTGGTTTGTTAGGCATTCAAATGCATCAATGTTGACGGCCATGTTCGTGTTGACAAAGACACCAATGCCACCGACACCTTTTTCATCGCATGTTCCAAGGAACAATTCTTCTCTGGTGTCAAATACAGCATGATATGACTGACACCTCCCTCATCTCAGTCAGACCAATGATGTTGTAATTGATCTTTTGTGCTTGCAGCATCAGATCCTCAATATATATGCTTTCGATGCCAGCCTACGTTCATTGAAAGTACAGACAGTCATTTTAGTCCTTCGCTTTGGCAGCCTAAAATGGCCGTGAAATTTTATCAGGCACTGCTCCTTCGCCTTTCTTACTGCTGCCATATTAAGGGCTCTTTCGGGGACAGGAAAATAAACATTTTTGTTACTGGTTTGGCACATTGAACATGCATTGGACAGCTTGCCATTCTCTGCCGTGCTGGCGCAATACTCTTATTATTTTGTGGGGCTCTCTCAGAGGGGTGGGTAGAATATTCACAGTAATTTGGAGGTAAATCGCGCGGCCACACAGCAGCTGCATGCAGCAGGGAAAGCTGGTGTTGCATCTGTGGCTCAAGCATTCCTGGGCTTGAAATACTCTCCTCTTAAGGGCGGATCTCTGCAGGGTGGGTCCTTGTAGGCTAGGTTTCTGACAAGCTGGGCTGGAGACTGAATTAATCTTTTGGGTAGAGATCTTAGGAGCTGCGGAGTGTAGATGGTGAAGATCGCTGCCAGCAAGGTGTGGGGGGTTTCTTTGGGCTCTTCCGAGGCTCCATCGGGATAGTGGACTCGGGTTGGAAGTTGCTCTCGTGGTCCATGGAATGCAGAGGGTTCAACGGGAAAGCTGGTATCTGCTCTGCCGGGTGTATCTGCGTTATCATTAGTCACCAGATAGATGCAAATCAAAATGACCATGAGATATTATCTCACACCACAGAGACTGGCACATATCCTGAAGAGCAAGAACAACAAATACTAGCGTGGATGCGGTGAAAAAGGGACTCTCATCCATTGTTGGTGGGAATGTCGACTAGCACAGCCTGCTTTCAAAAAACTTGGCATGAAATATGACATTAAACATATCCCCAGTGCATGTTGATGATACAGATATTCTCTCAATGTTGCTCAAACATTTATTCTGACAAAAATCCGGGTGTTCATACAAGCAAAAACCTTCCCTTCAGATCAGATCAGCATTAAATTTTATATATGTCTATAGGTTATTATATATTCTAAGCAAGTAGTGCTTAGAATATATAATAATATATTATATATTCTAATAATATATTATATATTCTGATATTCTAAGCAAGTAGTGACCTATCAGGACGTGTGTGTATGAGTGTGAGTGTGTGTGTGTGTGTGTGTGAGAGAGAGAGAGAGAGAGAGAAAGAGAGAGAGAGAGATGGCCACTCTGAATTTCAGAGTGAAGGAATAGTACTGGACCCAAACTTAGCCTTGCCACTGAGTAACTTATATTTGATGGGAAATTTGGGGGATGGACCTAGCAATTAAGAAAGTCAATTCTGTTGCATTATGAATGACATTAAAAGGGACGTGGGGAAGGCAAAAGGAAAGGACTCCCAACTACAGGGTAGGACACCTTCTCTGGAAAGGAGAGTTTGAGCTGATTACAGAGTGAGGAGGAGCAGCTTGGGACCAGTGAGGGGGAGCAGAACGTGCAACAGGTGGAGACTCAGCTGGGCAAAGACCCTGAGGTTGGATTAAATTTATTCAGATGGAGGAACAGTGAGACCAGAGTCCAGAGTGCTGACCATTACACCATGGAACCACATATGGAACAATGAAACCAGTGTAGTCAGAGCACAGTGAGCAAGGAGGAAAATGCAGACATGTTCAGGCAATGGTATAGAGTCTGGGGAATCCAATGAAGGGATTTAGGTTTGAATTCTAGTTTGAAGGGACCAGTCTTCTACTTTGTGGACATGTGAGAATGGAAGTTTGGAAACCAACCTTCGTAAGGTAGGTGAGAGTTCATACTGGTTTGCACTCTGGTACAGACTGTGGGGTTGGATAATTTTTTTTGGCTTTTTGGATCACACCCAGCGAGGCTCAGGGGCAGCTCCTGGCTCTACACTCAGGAATTACTCCTGGCGGTGCTTGGGGGACCATATGGGATGCCGGGGATCAAACCTGGGCTGGCACAGGCCGGCCACGTGCAAGGCAAATGCCCGACCCGCTGGACTATCACTCTGGCCCCGGGGTTGGAGAATTAGTTCAAGTATATTGATAGGAGAGAGCCCCACAAAGTGAGAGAGCCCCACAAAGTAATGAGAATATAGCGCCCGCATGGCAGAGCCTGGCAAGCTCTCCGATGCGTGTTCGATATGCCAAATCCAGTAACAGAAATGTTTATTTTCCTGACCCCGAAAGAGCCCTTAATATGGCAGCAGTAAGAGTTTGAGGCTCTTCATATTCCTGAATCAACCAGATGCCATTGGGCTACATTGGCACGTGATTGGGTCCAATGGAAATGTTACTGGCGCCCACTGAAAGCAAATCGATAAATAACGGGATTCAAGTGATCAAGTGAAGTCTATAGGTTGGAAATCCACTCCACACCAGCTGCTGCTCTTGTTGAGTATTTTCCACTTCAAATGGAAGGTCATGTTTAGTCTGGTGAGAGCTGAGCTGAGGGGCCTGTCAAGTCCTGCCGTTCAGATGCTCCGTCCTCAGAGACACGGCTGGAGGCTGAGTCCCACTCAGGCTGTCCATCCCACTCGGGCTGTCCATCCCATTCGGGCTGTCCATCCCCTTCTGCCAAAGCAGCCAAGTTCAATTCTACTTTTCAGTTCCCTTCTGTTGTGATGATGGAGTCTGACACTGGTTTGTGTGTGCTACAGATTGCCCACTGTGTTGTGGCACAGAAGGTCACAATTGTGTAGTCATTTTTGGCCAGTGGTGGTGAAGGAGATCAAACTCAGCCTCATGCCTGCCAGGCAGGCACCATCATGAGCCACAGATCTGGGACCCTAAATTCCATTTCTGTTGCTGTTTGGATTCCCAGACCACAGTGCCTTTCTTGATGATGAATATGAAATGACATGCTTGATTTCAAGATGATGGTTCACATTCTCCTCCCAGCTTCAGGAAAATTTCATCAGCGACTTTGGGCCTTTCGCTTTGGCTTTTTAGTTCCTGCGGCTTTTGGCTTTTGGCTTTTTGCTCTTTGGCCTTTTGCTCCTTCTTCTGGGTAGTACTCAGCTTGGGTGAGATCCTTTCTCTTTTGGTGGGAGACTTAGGCTCTTTTGTATGGTCTAAGTTCGAACCAGAGCTAGAGTTTGTTCACTATATTGGAGTGCTGTGGGAGAGCTTTTATACTATTAAAAGCCTTTTTTGGAACTGCACCGGACTCATGAGTTTTCATCTGTTCTCCCAGAGTCCTCTGAGGTAGAAGAAAACTTCTGTCCTGACACTGCCGGGGACCCTGGCGGCCTTCCCCCGACATCTGAGCGTACCTGGGTGGGCATCTGGAGTTCCCACCAAGTTGTGTTTGAATACAAAACAATATTTTTAAAAAGACAAGGCCAGAAAGACAGTTCAGGGAGGTAAAGCCTTACCTTATATATGGCAGATCCCAGTTTGATTTCCACATACAGTCCCCTGAGCACTGCCAGGAGTGATTACTGAGCATAGAGCAGATGTCAGCCTTAGTCATCACAGGTATGATCCCAAACCAAATAAATATAGAATGTGGGGTTGGAGGTAAGGAGTATTTAAACATCCAAGAAGAGAAATTTATTAGAAAGTCATGGGACCCACAGTCAGGAAGATCAGCCCATGACCAATAGAACCTGAGCCAGGAGAGTCTCCAGACCAAAGCTGACAGCTCCCATTACTTTTCCTCCCTGACTCTCTTATCAGAGATCTGTGCTTCTTTTCTCTCTTCCTTGAAAATCTGCTCAGCTACTTTGTTCTATAAAGATGAGTTTCTTTGTACCACCCCCTTTCATGACACAGATGTTAGCCCCCAAATGGTCATCTCAACGTCTTTGATTTCATACACTAAATTCCTGAGAGACTGTTCTTAGATGGTGCAGAATTTCAACAGAGGTCACAATAGAGGTATCACAAAGCTATTACACCAGGTGTGTGGAGTAGTGGGGAGGGAGGGAGGCCTTTGGAGAAAGAGGTCAGGGTTTTGTAAGCCCTCAAATAAGAGCCTCCTTCTGGGCTTGTCTCTGATAGGTTAACATGTACAGATGATCAAAGGATGGAGCTTATTGTGTGTGTGTGTATGTGGGGCGGGGGTGTAAGTGCACATGTGCTCCCACCGTACAAACTCACATCGATTCTGAGGTTCTTATAGAGGGTAGGTAAGAAAGCATTGAGGAGAAACAGGAAGGACTGATACATGACCTGAGGATAGGTCCTCCCATCTCTGAGCCCATTTCCTTATTCATAAACTAGGACAATGAGGGAGTGGTTTCTCTGCTTTAGCATTCAAGGAACCCAGAGGTTCCAGTCCACAGTCACTTTTCCTCAGCAAAGTTGGAGGCTAGATCTGTCAAATTCCAGTAGCTGGGATAAAAGACTTCTTTTCTCCACCTACCAGGGAATTTAAAAGGACTAAGTAGGGGGTGTGGGGCAGGGGTTTTCCAGTCAGTGTCCAACACCAACAAGCTTCTTTCAAATTCCCTTCACTGCCAAATTCTGCTTGTCCAGCAGGCTGCAGGAAGAGCCTCTCCTGAGTGTCCCTGAGTGACACACATAGCAGGATTACTCCCCTCTGGTTACTTCTGCAAACTCTTGCCTGGGCCCAGCTTCCTTTGACTCCTTCTGAGTGTCTCTCCTTTTCTTAGATTCCAGATGAAAGCAAGAACCCAAGAAGGGGAACACAAGGGACAGGATCGCATGGAGCCTGGGAGGTAATGGGTACAGGAAGGAGGGTGTCAGAGTATATCCTAAGCAGAAGGGTGAAGTGTAGAGTCCGGGTCTTTGCACCTTCTGATGTGCAAAATCCACATAGTCTCATGGCATTTGAAGCCTTTACTTACCCTCTGGGCAAGCACCCTATCTCTCCAGTTCATTGGCCTTCCCTGGAAGTGTGAAGAAGTCAGCAAGGCCAGTTATTCATTACCCCACCCCCCCCCTCCTCACCCACTTCAGGCAAGAGTAGAGGGTCAAGCAAATATTGATGTGCAGAGTAATTCAAAACAGAAAGCCAGGGAGTTCAAACCTCAATTTCTTTAGTTTCCGAATCCTAGAGTTTAAACTCGAGTGACACTTTCCAAGTGTTAAGATCTTTGAAGGCATCAAAGCTCTATTTAAAAAAAACCCACCTCTTCTTTCTGAGATCTTTGCCTCCAGTAGAACTGCTTTGCTAGAAGACAGACAGGGAATTCTGCAGGAGCTACTGACTGGCGAGAACAAGAGCTCCAGCTGTAGAGAGTAGCGAACGCCAAGCTGTTCCTCTGTCGTGCTCTTGCAGCTTCAGAATGGTCAGAACCCAGCCAGGCTGTCTTGGAAGCTGGGGGAAAGAAACCTAAGTTTCCCTTCTTGTTTTGTGTAGCTGTCAAAAGGTGTTTAAAAGGAAGTAAGAGAATGATATTTGAAGGGGAATACCCTTGAGTCTTTGTATTTCAGTTCATGTTAACTGGTCATTTTTGTTTAGCTTTAAAAACCCTTTCCTTGTGTTTACAAGCTTTTAAAACCCCTTTAGTTGTGTATACAACTCACAGGGGCAAAAAAGTTAAGACTATATCATTGGATTTCTAGTTTGGTGCCAGAGGGATTAGCTTTGATGTGTCTGAGATGGGAATAAATGCATGGAATGGACATGAAAGTTGTGTCCTACTTTACGCTATTCTCTAATGTTGGGAGTTTTCATGAGCATGTGTGACTATACTGTATGAGAAATCCATTTCTCCTCTTTTGCCTCATCACCTCTCATTCTGAGGTAAGCCTACTGACTGCCACCTGTAAACATAATCCTTTTCAACAACTTGTAACAAAGTGCTGCTATTTACAGAGTGTTTACTGTGTGAAAGGCAAAATGCTCAAATCTCCATCTTCCTTGCTCCTTCTCAGAATTATGAAGGTAGAAATGACCATATTCTTTTTCCCAGAAGCAAAAAATTAAGTCTTGTAGAGGTTAAATAAATTGCACAAGATCAGAGTGTGTAAGTGGTGAGTCAGAATAGCAATCCAGGTAGAATTTGAAGCAACCTCTTGTCTGGAATTACTACCACCAGCCTCTGCTGCCAGTTATCATATAACACCACGTTCAATCCCTTCTTTGCTTAAAATCTCTGCAGCCTCCATCCACCCACTCCGCCTCCTGAAGAATACAACCTGAGCCTCTTTACATATCTCCAAGTTGCTCTCTAAAGCATTCATCCATGCACCCATTATAAATAATCAAATATTAGCAGGCCCAAACATTTGCCTCAAAGCAACTTTAGATACAACTTCAAAAGAAAATCATGTGGCATGAGCAGGGGGCAGAGAGTTCTAAAAGCTTCAATGACTTGTCCAGTGGCAAAATAATGTGCCTGACAACCCTGACTAGCTCTTGAGCTTCCTACATGTTTCAGGTATGCCAGGTTCTTTCATCCCTTTCTCTGACTTGGCAGTACTGCTGGATGCACCCTTTGCCCTGCATAGTGAGCACCTCAAATCTCTCACGATTTCTATGGTTCAAGCAATTCATCACTAGCACACTATGTCCCATTAGATGCATTTACTTCTTTGACTTGCTTTCATAGTTGGTGACTTTCTCTAGAGTATAGAAATGAACCTAGCCTGAGTTAGGAAACTGGGGCAGAGTGGTAGAGGATAGAGAAGAACAGGAAGAAAGGATTAAAAAAAAACACCTTGTCAAATGGCAAAAGTGTATTTCCACTGATTCTAGGATTCCTACTATGCTGAAGCAACATTTATTGATAGCTAGTCATGATACTAGCTGCAGAGATAAATGGTAAACAGGATAGAAATGGTAGTTTGTGTGGGGAAGAAAGAAGTGATAGTTAGATAGACAGACAGTCAGACAGATAGACAGATAAAAATACAGACAGAAAGAGAGATAGAGAGACAAAAAGACAAAGAGATAGAGAGACAAAGAGACAGAGAGAAAGAGAGAAATAGAGAGAGATAGAGAGAGATAGAGAGATAGAGAGAGAGATATAGATAGAGATAGATAGATAGAGAGAGATAGAGAGAGATAGAGAGAGTTAGAGAGAGATAGAGAGATAGAGAGAGATAGAGATAGATAGATAGATAGATAGATAGATAGATAGATAGATAGATAGATAGATAGATAGATAGATAGATAGATAGATAGATAGATAGATAGATAGATAGATAGATAGATAGATAGATAGATAGATAGATAGATAGATAGAGATAGAGAGATAGAGAGAGATAGAGAGAGATAGAAAGAGAGATAGAGAGATATAGATAGATAGATAGATAGATAGATAGATAGATAGATAGATAGATAGATAGATAGATAGATAGATAGATAGATAGATAGATAGATAGATAGATAGATAGATAGATAGATAGATAGATAGATAGATAGATAGATAGATAGATAAATCGATAGATAGATAGATGATATGTATTTAGTGTTTACATGTATGGTATCCATATGTACCATGTTTATGCATGTGCATATGGTGTATGTGTACATGTATAGTATGCACAAACTGAACATAAACTGCATAATGTATATACAGATACACATTTTATATACATAGGTATTTCTGTACAGATAATAGTGTACAGGCATATAATTTAAGAGTGATATATACAGATATTACAGATATTATAAATGTGTGTATACAAATGTAGTATATATGATATATATGTATATATGGTATATATACAAATATGTATATATGGTATATGTACATGAACATTGTGTTTGTGTACTAGAATGCAAAGCAAGGGAGATAATAGGAATGATATTCATAACACATAATGTAATTAAATATAATTAAAATAAAGAATAAACTCAAATTGGTCTCCCTAATGTGGAGAGAGAAGTCACTGAAAAAATAAACAGTCAAGAGAAAAAGTCACTAGAACTAAACCAAACTAATTCTAAGAAGAGACAGATTCATGAAAAAAGAAACATCTTTACACACACACACCCACACAGAGACACATACACACACATCCCTAAGGACAGGAAAACCAAGCAGGGAAAAGAAATCAAAGGATATGATCATTAAAAATCAAGGAGTGAACGTTTCAAGGAAATGTGGGGGTTAAATGACTCAGAGGAAGTATCAGGCAAACACAGACATCTGGCTCTTACTTTGGCATAGAGAGGAGAGGAGCTGCTTTGATGAAGCAAAATCCTCTTGGATTTATTAGGCTCTCTGTAGGACAAGGGAGTGCCAACACAGATGGGATCAGGATCTACAACCCAGCCTTCACATACATTGGCTCAAAAACCTCTCACTATAACTCCCTGAGTTAAATTCTAGGATTTTACCAGCATTATGTAGATAAGGAAGTTGGAGCACAGAGAGGTTAAGTAACTTGTCCAGAGTGCCTCAGTAAGCTCCAGAATCGAATTGGCACATTGTTCTTGGCTAATATACAATGTGAGCATGAAACTGAAAACAGCCCCTTATCTGTCCCAGATTTTCCTGGATGCTTCTTCCCTGGTCTAGACCAACTTTCCCTAGCTGACCCCTGCCCAGGCAGAGCCTTTGAATCCTGAGCTAGTTTCATCAAAGTCAAGGGTCAGGGCTCTGAGTGTGAGGGACAGTGGCTAAGGAAGCACTGTAGAGAGTCATTTGTGGTATCATTGAGCTTGACTGTCCCTGGCAGTTATAAAGATGATGAAAAGCATCATTGGCTGCAATGTATCATTTGCATCATTTGCTGCGAGATGTCAGCTTAAGGATGACTTGGAGTTCTAGGGTTTTGTAATGTAAGTAAAACAAGTCATTTTTTCTGTGTAAGTATCAAGTCTCTGTTGCTGATGCCAACTAAAACAAATAATAATAACAGCAATTAAATCTATCATACATCTCTTATAATATTGTTGAAAGGAACAAGTGAGTCTATGAGTGAAAGTGCAGGCATATGTAAACTGTTTCATCACCATCATCACTGTCATCAGGCACTCAAATGTCTGAAAAAAATTCTTATTCTCTCTATTCTTCCACTTCTGTCTCCCAAGACATTAAAACCTAATAACATCCTGGCCAGAGAGGTATCACAGAGATTAAGGTGTGTCAGTTGCATGCAGTCGGCCCTGGTTCCATCCCTGTACCTACATACGCCTCCACTCCCACACACTGCCAGAAGTGACCCCTGGGCACAGAGCCAGGAGTAAGCTCCCTTGGATATCATTGGGAATGGTCCCCAAACACCCAATGTTAAAAATAAACTGCAAAGATCTAACTTTGAGAAATATCCTGAATTTCAAGTTTTTCCATGCATATAATTTGCCTCAAGTATAAAATTCCTTTATGCAGTGAGACAACATATCACCTCTTTTAATTCCTGGAGAAAAATTGTGCTAAGTGGTCCTTATCCAAGATCATGGTACCCTACATCCTACAACTACCCTGTCAACTTTCTTTTCTACATTCAGCATGTTAATTATGACATTAATATTCTATCAAGCAGCACTGCCCTCTCAGTCACCCTATTTCTGACTACTTTATTTTGAAATATCAACAGACTATTGAAGTCTCAGCACAGCCCTGCTGTAGATAGAGGAAGCAGGTGACTCCAGTAAAGAGGCACCAAAAATGGCAAAATCAAAAGGCAGTTCATGGGAAGGGAGGGGACGAGACAGTCACCCAATTGGTCAAACACTCTGGCTGCATTATATCCTATAATTGCAAAGTACTGGGTATATTTTTCATAAATTTCCACTTAGTAAACTGTGAAGGCAGGATCCTTAGATGAAAACCATCCAAGTCATGGTTTGGCTTGCATGTAATGAAGCTAGAATCGCCTGTGACGCACTCTTGATTACACTCTTGATCATTTTCAGGAACATCTGGGACACGATCTTTTATAGATGAAGAACCAGCTAGAGTTTCTTGGTCTAGGGCCAAATTTTACTTTCCTTTCTTTGAGATTTTGTGCCTTAAGTATTTGTATGTCTTAATTGAGAAACGTGAATAGTCAACAGTTCCAGGTTGCAATTTGCACTACATGTCTTCGTCAAGGGGATCGGGGGTCCTCAGAATCCATGTCTCTGTAAGGTCCCATTACGCATACCCTTGATTTACCACTTTTGCAAAACCAGGCAGTCATCTCATCTTGATCATCCCAAACCCCCACTACCCCCACCTCAGAAAACAAATGTTTTCTCAGTGATCCTCACTGGGTAAAACTTTACAGAGGGGGCCTATCCGTTGCCAGTCAATTTGTGAATTAGCAGAAAGGCATTGAGAACAGCAGTGTAATCTCGCTGTAATCCCGCTGTAATCCCTCTACAACAAAACTGACGTGTAGACACCTTCTCCTGCCTCCTCCTCTGCAAGTGCCCCATACACCCACATAATATACCAGGGTTCCCCTCTCTCCATAGTGGGGTGATGGGGCTCTGCAAACCCACATTTCACTCTATGCTGGCTCACTCTTCCCATTTCAGCTTTTATCATGTAAAAATGCCAGTGAAATTGGAGACAGTACTCGTTTTTGATTGTATTGCTTTTCTTTTATAAAGCACAAATAACAGAAGTTTCAATATAAATATACAGTTTTGTGACAAATAGAAAAATATAATCTTGGTCACTGCCCAGCAGGAACATGATTCATTGTTTATAGAGTCAAAGACCACAGAAAAAAAATTATTTTATCTTCGTTCCAGGAAACTTTCAAACAGAGAAAAACCCTAGTTCCACACACAAACCCTTTTCGAGGTCATTTAAATATGCTGGTGATGATTGTCCAATTCCTAGGCAAAAGTCAAGGAGTTTGAAGTGAACTAGAATTCAATCCCCCACATACAAGTTGATATTCAAGCATATAAATTACTTTATCAAATTACAAAAATACATCAGATTTTATCAATAAATTTGTAGCAGGTAATAAGTTACTTACAAAAAAAGAAAAAAGGAAATAAAAGAAGAGTTCATGTGTTTTGCTCCTGCTTCAAGTGTGCTGGGAGTTCAACGTTCTGTGACTTTAGTGCAGCGACGACGCCTCCCGGGTGGCATGTCACTGGGTCATGTGCGGAAACCAGCGTTCCTAAAATTTTATCCCAGTGCGTGAAATAAGGGGCAAAGTTGCAGTTAAAGCGAGAATGATGCAAGTCGTGGTGCGCCACGCCACCGCTCCCACCACCGAAGGGTACCAGTCTGTGCGTGGACCAAGGGAAGTCGTAGCGGAGTGGTCCTCCACGGACAGCCAGATGTTGACGACGTGGAAGACCAAGATAGTGAGCGGGTGACACGGAGCAACTTGGTGTTCACTACGTCAAAGAAGCCCAGGGAAAACAGCTCCCAGAAGCTCATGTACTGCGTGGCCAGCGCGAAGGAAGCCGTGTTCTGGTGGTGGACCTTGTGGAAGGTGCGGTACAGCCAGGGCACCCTGTGATGCAGCACGTGCCACAGGAAGAACTCGGTGTCAAAGAGCAGCAGGCAGAGCACGAGGTGGCGCAGCACTTGGGGCAGCTCGGGGGCTTCGGCGGGAAGGAGGCTGGGGCCACTGGTCCAATACAGCAGAGTAAAGGGGAGCACGAACACCACGTGCTGGTAGAGCGTCTGCCACAGGCAGGGCAGCAGTTGCCGTGGAGAGGGCGAGAAGTCTGGGTGGATCTTGTAGCGGCGCAGCGCGGGGCACCCAGGGGCTCAGCACGTCCAGTACCACGAAGGGCAGGCAGCACCCTAAGTAGGTGGTGATGGAGAAGATGACCCCAAAGAAGGGAGACTGGAGGAGGGCGCCGTGAGTCCTCAAGCGATCCCATAGGGGCTGCAGGAGGAGCTGGCCCGAGCTGCCGACGACCAGGAGCTCGGAGCGGTTGTGGCTCCCCCATGGTCAGGCGGTGTCAGCAGCTGCCAGAGGCTCGCGACCCGCCGGCTTTTAAGCTTTACGGCCCCGCCCCCGCGTGATGTCAGCCGCCCGGTATCTGTTGCCAGCTGCGCCGACCTTGCCTAAAGGAGTAAATCCAAAAAAAAAAAAAAAGAAGAAGAAGAAGAAGAAGAAGGCTGAACTCTCAGTGACTATAAATGCATACCTGCATCCGACCACTCTCTAGAGATGTGCAAACTGCAGCGGCCCTGAGTAACTTTTTAGAGGTGGGCAGAAACTGCAATCTGATTGATTTTTAGCAGACAATTTCCAAAGGAAACAACGCACATATCTTCCCTGATGCGTTCCAGTGAGATTTCAAAAGACAAATCAATTCTTCTGTGGCTGCCACCACCTCAAAGATGCCGAAGAATATTTTTACCACCACGAGAAAGACTTCCTTTGCAATGCAGAACACCTCGCATTCTGTATTAAATGCACATAATTTGGTATATCATTAAATTATATTTAAGTAGCTTGAATATAATTTTGAGTCTACGTGGTTTGGTATTTTCCCCTCCCGTAAGGATGCAAACATCGCTATTTTTTAAATTTTGTAAAGCGACGTACCTTTTGTGTCGGGATCTGTCTTTCTGTCTGCTCACTCCTTAGCGATCTCAGCAGCTACGCTCAGCAATAGAGCGTTGCGCTGGAGGAACCCGCAGACCTGTGGGCTCGGACAGTCACCGTGGAGGGAACCGAACCTCCGGATTCTTGGAGAGGCGCCGCGGCAGGGCTCCGAGCTAGCCCTGGGCGCTCCTCGAGCGGGTTCCCTGGAAGATCCGGAGGAGCGACCGGAGGGCTCGTGGTCCCCCGGCACAGGAGAGCGCCCCGGGCGCCAGGATTCCGGAGGCTCCGGGGTGAAGGAACTGGGGCTGCAACAGGAGTCACGGCGGGGCTTCGCTTAAAAACAACAAATGAAAAGAAAAACAAATCCCCTAAATGCTGAATTTGATTCGAGAACCTGCCCCGATCGAGCTAAAAAGCCACCGCGCTGAATCAGAGCTGCGAACTGTGAAATCAGTAAACCAACCACTTCTTTCTCTTGGGGAACACTGCGGGTGATATGGGAACCGACTTCGCCCCTCCCTGCGCCAACTTGTTCGCGCCAACTAGTGCTCGACCGGTCTCCCCTGAAAACCCCATCTCTGACCCGGAGAATCAAACTGCCAAGCCGCCTCTCCATCGCATAGGGGTTCTGGCCAGGGCCAGGAGGAGGAGGGCTCTGAATACCAGGCACGGATGAGCAGAGAATACCCTCTGCCCCTTGAAACGCGCCCATACTATTTTAACCTCTTAATCAACACGTTTTGAATATCCATAAACTTCCCTGTGGTCACCAGGACAGAAACGTGTGTCTAATGTAAAACTACCACCATCAAGGAGAGAGGCAAATTAAAATCCCATTGTCTATCCGTACTTGGGGGGAGCTGAAAAAAGAAAGTCAGGCAACTTAAGGTCAGAAAGTCAGGTCACTTAAAGGGACCAAAATAAAATTGAATCCTGTTTAGTCTTCATTAGTTTATTTTTGTTTTGGGGGTGGGTTATAAACTTGGCAGTGCTCAGGGGACTGTAAGCAGTGCTGGGAATGGAACCAGAGATGGCCGGAAGCAAGGCAAATACACCGTGGTCTCCCTCCAGCCCTAGAACCTGGTTTAATCTTAACCAAAGTGATATCATTTCATAAATCAGCAAATGTGCACCTGTAAATAATTTTGCTTACTCAGATATTGTTTAGTAGCTTGCAGGTTGAGTAGGTTTTTAGAGTGTCTGTATCTTCAATGATTTTTTTCCACAGTGCTAGGCATTATGCCTAGCACACAAGTGTTCAAACAATGTTGGTGATTCTCATTACACACATACCAGCTCCATCTAAATCTAGACTAAAGAAATTGAAAAAAAAATTGTGGAGCAATGCATAATGTGGTTTAAGTCAACTTACCTGCATACTCATAGACATGGGGCAGAGCTGCTACTGACTCTCCCTGTGCCCAGCCGCTCATGAGGCACCCGGGAGGGATGGCAGTTTCTAGCCCTGGCCCGCCACTCCAGCAGAGCCTAGCAACAAGCCAGACGACCCCCCACTCCCTGAGGGCCTCCATTTTTACATCTGGACTTCCCTCTCGTCAGAACTCTACCCAGCAGACCAGCCTATCACAGCCCGGCTCACGTGGCAACAAGCAGCCTCGAAGTTCATCAATAAATGCTGGATTTAGAGGTGACTACAAGAGTATACTACCAGCACGGCAGAGCCTGGCAAGCTACCACGTCGTATTTGATATGCCAAGTACCAGTAACAATTATAGACCTCATTCCCATGACCTGATGGAATGGTTTGAGGCTCTTTATGTTCCTGGAACAAGCAGGTGCCCTTGGGCTCTACTAGCATGAGACAGGACATATGGAGATGTTACTGGTGCCCATTCGGGCAAATCGATGATGAACGGGAAGACAGTGATACAGTGATACCTGCATACATCAGAAGGGTGTGTTGACAGATTTCCTACTAAAATAAGACTTTGGCCGCACTATTTCTTGTGCATCTTCAGTTAATCATCATTTATCTATGGGTGGGTCTATTTTTGCTTGCCTTCGGTGGAAAGAAATCCTTTATTCTTTAGCCATTAAAAGATAAAGTCACCTTTCTGAGAGAATAACAATCAATTCTGTATTTTTTTTACACGAAGTCAAAGCTATTTGGCTTAAACTCTCCAAAGACTGGAGACTCCCTCCCCTCACAATAGTAGAACAACAACAACAAAAAAATAAAATAGAACACTCTTGCAAAGCCCATTACCAATGGTATGGCCTACTTTAGGGGTATAATTATGATTTTTTTTTCCAAAATTGGGTGAAATCGCTGATTTCATACATACTCCTTTAGAAACAATGAGGGTTTTTAATTAATATAGATATGAGACTAGTATCATATAATCACAAGTGCACCGAACCATGAGTTATTTAACAATTAGCAAACAATGGTAGAAATATTGACATGCAAATATCAAAAAATTCAGTATCAAGTTTAGTTGGCAGAAACACATTTAGCAGTAAATAAGTTTAGTTTTCCTTAGTCAGAGTGACACTGACACAAAGAGATCTCATGTGTGGGATATAAAGAAACATAGTTGGTGAGGAATGCCCTAAGTCATTAGAAAGCAAGACCATGAGAACTGGTGTTCTATAGGAGGTTTGTGACAGGAGACAGAGGAGAGAGGGCCGGAGCGATAGCCCAGCGGGTAGGGCGTTTGCCTTGCACGCGGTCGGCCTGTGCCGGCCGGGTTCAATCCCCGGCGTCCCATATGGTCCCCTGAGCACTGCCAGGAGTAATTCCTAAGTGCAGAGCCAGGAGTAACCCCGAGCATTGCCGGGTATGACCCAAAAAGCAAAAAAAAAAAAAAAAAAAAAAGAGGACAGAGGAGAGAATACAAAGACGGCAGTAGAGCAAGTGGTGAATCCAGAGGAGGAGGGGCACAGAAAAGTGGCACAGTGTCATGCATGAGACCCTATCAGTAACAGTATTACAAATCGCAGTGCCAAAAAATTCATTCAAAAAAAAGTTCCAGTCAGAGGGGTAAGAAAAAACTGGGGAAATTGATGGAGGGAAGTAGAAATTGGTGAAGGAATTAGTGTTGGAACATTATATGCCTAAAACTCCAATCATAAATAACAATTCATGGTAACTATGTAATAATGATAATAAAAAGTTTAGTCTTTCACAGAGAAGCCAGATACTAAACTATAAAGGCCTATTGTTTGAAAATACCTATTTAAATAGAAAATTACAAAAATTCATAGATCTTTAAGGAAATAATTGGCTGCATAAGAGTAAATTAAACAAACAAATGCAAAATCAAATAGGATGAAATTGTCTTGGCATAAATCTAACAGAAATGATTCTTCCTGGAGCCTCCACAGCCAGCAATACTGAACGAGAGACACTCCAGACCCACAGCTGCAGCACTCAGCCCCACGTGGAGCGGCCCATGGAGTTTTGGAGGGCGGTAAATGGCTGAACCCTTAGCCGAGTACAACATAGTTCCTAGGGTTCACACACATGTGCAGGGGCGAAGGGGGCGGTCCACATTGGCCGGACTTGGAGCAGGGATTTGGGCTCCTCCTCCCAATCCTCCACCTCCATGTCGGCAGGCATGGGAGCGAGCTCCCACAGCCTCTACAGCCAGCAACACCGGAAGAGAGACACTCTGGACCCACAGCTGGGCTGGAGTGAAGTCACACAACAGACTTAGACAATAATGCAAGTTAGAACCAGGTTCTTCCCAGGATCTTTCACATTTATACACTGTAATTTTCATTCTAGTTACAACAAACTGGGGAGGCTGATGGGGAATGGGAAATTATAATGTCACACTAGAACTCACTATTGAATATACACATAGAGAAAGCATAAACCATTAATATCTGTAGGGCAAGCCACAAAGTGTAAGAGAAGAAAGAAATACAGAGACAGAGAGAGAGAAAGAGAAAGAAAAGGTGCCTGCTATAGGGGTAGGCTAGTGTCAGGTGGGAGGGAGTGTTTGAACATTGGTGGTAGGAATGGGGCACTGGTGGAGGGATGGGTGCTAGTACACTGAATGACAGAGACCCAATTATGAACATCCTTGTAATTGTATATCTCATGGTGATATAATAAAAAATAAGGGAAAAAAAGAAATGATTCTTCCTGGATTTCAGAGGTGAGAAGTATAATGTCTTAGAGTTGTAATATGTAGGAATATAGAATTCAGAATGGACTGGCTTAAAATCTATCCTGTTTATAAAGATGAAGACAGGGACTTAATAAAAACCATGGCTAGCTTTGGTTAAATAGCACAATAGAGACCATCTAGAAGCAAAACCCAGTCCTTGACATTTTTTCAAGGCAGGTGCATTTATCTGCATGAGAAATCTGCACAAAGCTGTATTTCTGAAACTGTACGAAAGACTGAGTAAACATTACCTCAAACAGTAGAGATGCTAATGAAGAATTACGGAGGAGCTTGTTCACCCACACTGGACAATCTTGACAGCCGCCAATTTAATTTGTTTTCAATTCTATTTTTACCCCCTGGATCACTTTTTGTGGGAATTTCAATGATACTGTTGGGACTCTCAGCAGCCTCTTTAAAATATTTAAAGTCTGTGAAATCATCCCCACTAAATGGGGCACATCATTGCCTACAATGTAGAGGAAATGCTTAGCGCCTCACTTGTCAAAGGAATTGTAGCAAAGATCAAAGCTTTAAGAGTTGATTCTAAAGCCCAGGAAGGCACAAAGTAAAATGCAGGGTGGTTTTATTGTTGTTTTGTACAACTGAAACAAGTTAATGGAGAAACTTTTACTTATCTTCAGAACTGCTCTTGAATTTTTCACCTGAGCAGTGCAATCAATACTCAATAAATGTTCTTGAATAGATTACTGATGAACTTTTAAAATGTCAAAATAATTATTACAACTCGATGTTGCCCTTCAGAAAGAGCATTTTGTTTACTTTCAACAAATTAAAACACTGAATACTTACAAACAAAATAATTTCATCATTTGGATTCAACAAATGATTCATCATTTGTATCAACAATCTAAATTTGGGTCTAATAAGCATAAAACTTAGCTTCAATTCACCTTCTCCATACATATAACGAACAAATATGGGGACAGAGAGGTAGCACAAAGGGCAAGGCTCTTGCCTTCCATGCAGCAGGTGTAGGTTCGATCCCTGGCACCCCAAAGGACACCTCGAATGCCACCAGGAGTGATCCCTGAGAGCAGAGTTGGAGTAGTCCTGAGAACAGTCAGGTGTGTACTAAAAACAACAAATAAAAGAACAAATACAATCATTATTGGTATGGGTAGGTGGGGGGCGGGGGAGAAGGGCCCTGCACTCACAGCTGGTAGGAATGTCCGTGGGCTCAATGTCTTTGGAATACACAAGAACACTCCTCAACAGCCTAGTAACTGAGCTTCCATTGGCCCACAAGTTCCAATTCTTATTATCGACTCCCAAAGATTCACAAACTCAACTGCCCGGCTAGCTCAGTCAGTAGACCAAAGATTCACAAACTCTATTCCAAAATGACAACTCATAAGACTGCAACACAATTTATAATAGCCCAAATTTGAAAATGATCCATGTGTAAAAGAAGAAATGACTGGAAAAAGAAAACTTCATATATATACATATATATTTCATAGATATGCACATAACATATACATATAGCATATATGATATATGTCATAGTATATATACATATGTGTATATACATCATAGTTGTATCATTGTATTATAGTATATATACATATACATCATAGTTTATATATACATATATATGTGTATACATATATAGATCTATATGTACACACACATACATGGAATACTACTCAGCCATAAGAAAACGTGGTATCATGCAATTTGCCACTACACAGCTGGAACTGGAGAGTATCATGCTGAGTAAAGTCAGGAGCTCCAGGGTGATCTCTCTCATATGTGGGAATATAAGGAACATAGTAAGGGAACAACGAACTATCAAAGACAACAGAACCTGAGAACTAGTTTACAGAACTGAGTTCATCCATAGCAGGGGCAGGGGTGGAGGGACGTAGGCACTGGTGAGGCTGTGATTGCATAAAACCCTACCTTTAGAAGTATTGTAAATCATGAACCTTCAAATAAAATGTTTCTGAAAATTAAAGACTCCACTTTTCCTTCCTTCATGGACAAAATTTTGACCACTTTTTTATTTCTTTGGAAAATAATTATTTTCACATCACATGGAGCTCAGGTAGTCCTTGAGAAGAGAACACTTTTACAGCTATTCTTCATTAGACAAGAATTAGTCATATTCCTGGATATAAATGACCACAAACATGGTTGGTTTTACCAACCTTCAATTACCAACAAAGTTATCTGCTATATGAAAAGAAACTAGAACATTAATCGAAGGGTGGTGAGTGGGGGGTTAAACCGGTATGAAAAAATTGACAAAAAAATGAAAGGAGTGCCCTCTTGTGGCAAATGAGAAAAAATAACCTGGTTCTCAAATGCTATTTCATCATTTTGGGGTTTTTTTTCCCCCCCAAATTTTATTACACCGTTTTAGACATACAATTGCAAGATGCTCTTGTAGAGTTTTGGTTCTACAGTGTTCCAACACCCATCCCTCCACCCAAATCCATCTCCCATCGCCAGTGTCCCCACCTCCCTCCCTCTACCACACCTCAATTACTTGGCGGGTTCTGTATGTCATTTCTCTCCTCTCTATCTCCCTCCCGCCAAACTTTCCTGCACATCATGGAATGCAGTGCATTAAAGGACATTACTGTTTCCACTATTTTGATGGACTGCGCAGCCGCAAGCGGCCCGCTGACCTGGGCTTGAACTGGTTTTGCTGTTAATCTGGTCGTGAGGTAGTATCCCAGCGTCCGGACAGCAAAGGTGGTGGCTAGTGTGGTGGGCGAAGTCTCATCCGGCTGCTTCGGGACCCCCAGAGGTGATGGGCCCACTCCCCAAAACCCATCTGTCCTTCTGGGAGCCCCATGATCAGCTTAGCCTGGGGAAAGCGGAGTTCCAGGTTCCCCAGCCGCGTCTGAGTCTCTGCATGCTATGGCTGGTCACCCCAGGGCAGCTCCTTGGCAGGGCCACCAGGCTCGACAAAATCGAGGGGGAATGGCCGACCCCTGACTCCATCTGATGAATTCCCAGTGATTCCCACTTCTGGAAGCTGCCTACCTGGGCTCAAACTGGTTTTGCTGTTAATCTGGTCATGAGGTAGTATCCCAGCGTCCGGACAGCAAAGGTGGTGGCTAGTGTGGTGGGTGAGTCTCATCTGGCTGCTTCCGGGCCCCCCAGAGGTGATGGGGCCACTCCCAAAACCCATCTGTCCTCCTGGGAGCCCCATGTCATCATTTTGATTTTTTCAAATGACTTGGAGACGACCGCTGGACTAGAGTCGCTACCTACTGGATCCAACAGATGTCAAAAGATCACATGGCCACCCACCTACAAGATGGTCAGACTTCTTCGTCAAGACCCTGAAGGAACGGTTTGAGGCTCTTCGTATTCCTGAAGCAAGCAGATGCCATTGGGCTACACTGGCACGTGATAGGGTCAAATGGAAACGTTACTGGCGCCCGCTCAAGCAAATCGATGAATAAAGGGATGTCAAGTGATCAAGTGACCAAGTACTACTTTGCGTTCTTTGAAAAGAATAAATATAAAACACAGTTGAAAAGAACACAGATTGCCACTTACTTGCCACAGGACTTCTTAAGAAAAAGCTTCAACCTTGCTCCTTACTCTCAACCATTAATAAAACAAAATTACGTGAACGCAGTCATGATATTAAGATTAGAGACCCTGGACCCAGGGACAGTTGAGTGGTAGAGAAGCTGCCTTGGAGGCATGAGGCCTTGAGTTTATCCCCACACTGCTCCATGTGTGTCAAGTGGGATCTTGGCAGAACTACACTCCATAGTGTGAAATCTTTAATGCATCACACCCAACTACAGCCCTGGCCATGGCAACAAGAACAGAGGAAAGAGAAAGTAGGGGAAAATACACATTAGGACCAGGAGATGACTAAATACAGCAAATCTGCAGTGTCATCACCCTGGAACTAGAGCTTTCATGGACTCTTTCCACTCCTACAAGGGTTCACATGTAGAAGAAGAAAAATAAAGCCCTAAAGGATCTTTTGCCAATAAGGTGAAAAGAAAAGCATGCCAACAAAAAGTGAGCTCTGTAAAATACAGAATTTCTATGGCCTGGAGTTGGGGCATTTCATTGTCTACAACTTCTCAAGAGCATCCATAGGAATCTCCAAAGCACTAAGCAGAAATAAAGAAACCAAGTCCCCAAGGCCCTGAAGCCTGCCTCTGATAAGGTGTCTCCATAGTGGTGGGAAAGCACCAAGAGAAACACTGGCTCAAGGCCTCTTTCCAATCCTACCAAGCTATGTACCAGGTTGGTCTATCCATTCAGCTTCATCCAAAGGAGAAGAGATGCTCCTTGGTGAGCCTGAAGTCAGCTGGAGAGCAGCAGTCTCCTATGTATGTATTGTGCAATACAATTTTTTACTCTTTTCTGGGGTATTAAAAAAACAGCCTCCGTGTCAGTCCTTGTATCTCCCAGATGATATATATGCATCTAACATCTTCTAGCCAAATGTGCATCTTCATCACTTTGCATACTTGATAGTGGTTCACATATATTTAATAATTCAATCCATTACAGGCTCTGGATTAGATTCAGGATATCAGAGATGAGTAGGATAGGTTTTCTGCCTCCTGGTTTGCTTCATTTGGAAGGAAGGTAAGTGGGTGATCCTGTCTACACTAGCCACTATATCCAGAAGGAATTGATTCTGCTATTGTCTCATTCAGCTTCACTAGTTCTGCCTTCAGGATGGTACTAAAGGCCAATATTTTCAAGTAACCCTTCTTGACCATGAGAACATATTCTCCTTCCCACGGAAGAGAATCAAACATACTAAGCAACGTTCATGGGATTTACAAGGAATAAAAAGGAGGAGAAGAAGACAAAAAGAGAAGTCTAAACCCTGCCAAATGAGAAAGGGACTATTAAATAGAAGGGAATAATAATCACATATACACAATGCCTCTTCCTAAAGCAAAGTTTTATTGAATGTTTATGACTCTTACAGTGTTACAAAGTTGTATTGATCTGTCCACACATAACTAGCACATACGAACCAATATTGTGAAATTTTGTAACCAAAATAGCTATAACAGAAAAAGCTTAGTAAATTTTATCCTGTCCATTTTAGCAGTACCACAAGAAAACAACACTGCAAGAAAAAGGAGAATAAGAGCTTTTGATGACAGGGCACAATTTTTATATGGGTCCATTAAAAATAGGGATACATACAAAACAGAAAATAATAAAAAAGGATAAATCCCTGAGTTTTCGTCTTAAAGCATTTGCATTCACAGTTACTTTTTGTGAAAATGAAGTAGGACATGTGGCATGACTTTGGGTCTATGTACATCATGACAGCTGTTACGAGCCATAACAGCTGGTTAGAAGAGCATAAAAATTTTAGGGAAATAGTAGCAAAGTCTCTCCACCAGCTGCTTTTTATAGATGAGACCTATCATACAATTAAATTATGGCAAGAGAGATATGGAGGTACAGAATAACAAGTTCATGAGTACAAGTGGTTTATCTATCAGTCTACAAGCTCTTTTAATTACGGTTATCCTCCTGGTTTTCACTGAATCTAATTTGGGTTGGGCTTTTTGGTTTGCTTTCAGGGTCTTCCCAGCAGTGTCCAGGGGCCTCCAGGGTCACATCCAGTGGTGCTGGGTATGTGATGCTCAGAATCTATCTTGGAGCTTCCACCAAAAGAGGCATGTACTCTAGCACTCAAGGATAGTTCAATCACTCCAGCACCTATTATCTGTTTTTGCAGTTTCTCTCTGACAAATTCTGAGTCATTTGCTAAATGACATGAATCTAAGCAACCACTATTGCCACTAAGTTTGATCAGTCACTGGGGAATTGTTATAACTGGGATGTCACTGGTTTCACACAGTGTCTACTGCATAACACCAGGAGAATTGGTCATTTAGTTCTCTATCTACAAGGCCATGCCACTGGAGAGTTCATTAAGGCAAAGAGATGCGAACTGTGTGTTTTAAATCAACTATCAGGTTATTTGTGAAAAGATAGCACAGTTTAAAAATTCCAACCCATATGTCAAGGTACCTAGGGTGGTACTTTGACAGCAATGGAGTTACATTTTATTTTATTTATCATCATCATCATAATCATCATCATTATCTCCATCATTACTATTTTGGATTGTGGGCCACACCTGACATTGCTCAGTATTTACTCCTGACACTGCTCCGGGGACCATATGCAGAGTTAGAGGCTGCAGTCATCTGTGTGCGCTTTAACCCCAGTACTGTCTTTCTGACCCCTAGAGTTATATTTTGAACCACGAGGTTAAACTGTGGTCATGATCTAGTGACATGATATTTCAGTCAGCGATATTTTGTTAGTGACTTAGAATACATTGTGGTTAGGATTCCTTTCACATTTAGCACTGTTTAAACAAACACAACAAAATGACTGTGCTTCTAAACTGGAGAGAATAAGGCATCTTCAATGTCATAATCATCTAGGATATAAAAATGCAAAAGGTTTAGGGCAGAAAATCATGTTAGAGAAATTAAGCGAGAATTTTAACATGATCCTAAATTGGATCAATGTGTCCAGCCTGGCTCTCATGGATACTTCCTCATTAGATTCACTATTTCATTATAGAGCCGCCAGGGGGCATCTAGGCCCCAGAGAAAGTCAAGATGTTCCCATTCAGGAATAAACTCTCTGTGCACCAAGTTGGGGAGCTTAGACAGGAGCATATTGACGTCTTTGGGGTCTGCGAGTGAGTCATGGCCCCCATACCAGATGACAATGGGTACCTTCATGTCGCTCACATTGTAAGCCGGAGGGTGACTCTAGTTAAAACAAACAACAAACTGTGGTTACTGTTTCAAATTACAAAATTATAATCCATACACCCATAATTAAGCACAATGCATCTGAGGGGGGAAAAAGATGAAAACTCGACAAAGTCATTGCATACTTTTAAAGTTGCTCTTACTCATACAAAAAGTAACTAGAACCAGTTACTAATTCTAATACTAATTCTGCTACCACAGCCACTATAATGCTGCCTGGTGGTTGTGGTAGAGGCCAACATGGAAGGGAAGAGGGCCCATTTCATCACCTGCCCCAAGGCTGGGGATTCTAGAATGGAAAGAGGGAAAGAAATGCTACTTCCTCAATCTCCCCAACATTTCCACACTCCAGAGTCCTTCTGGAATCCTTTACAGTCAGCCACCTTGATAGTGGTCCTAGCCCACTTTACCTCTGAAGACTCTGTGAACTCACCTGGTTGTAGTGAAAATAATTCTTGGCCAGACTTCCCCAGTCATAGGCTTGGAACTTATGCAACTTAGCTATCTAAAGAGAAGATAATTTGTATAAAATTTAGAATTTGACATAAATTTGAGATGATATCACAGATTGCTAGAGTTTAGCTATGCTCTCAGAAATCAATTTTATCTTAATACCCAGAATTATTCTTCATTTCCCAACTTCAATTTAAGATAAATGGCTTTATTTCATTCATTGTGACAAAATAACTTAATTTCTCAGTTTCTCATTGGAAGTAATCAGAATACATACACACATGTATATACACATGTGTATATGAACTATATTTATAGGAAATTGAAAGTTGTACCTGGTACATAAACCTTATTCTGATACCTTATATCAAAATTTGAGTCAAATTTTTTTCAAATTTTTCATTTCTTTCTAAGCATTAACTATCTTAGAAAGAAATGCATGTAATAGATGAATAAATGCTTATTAATTGTTATGTAATGATATGCTCTACAGAATGCTAATTAGACAATATAATTTACATAAATTAGTATAAATACTATATTGTGAGTTAATACATTTATTCATGAGTACATATAATATCTCCCTGACTAGCTGAATTATTTACTGTCGGGAGCTGCTGGGGTCCCCCAACAGTACCAGGACAGAAGTTCTCTTCTACCTCCGAGGCCGCCTGGGAACAGATGAAAAGTCATGAGTCCGGTGCAGTTCCAAAAAAGGTTTCTAATAGTACAAAAAGCTCTACCACCGCAATCCAATATAATGAAAGAACTCTAGCTTTGGTCAGAACTTAGACCATACGAGAGAGTCCAAGTCTCCCACCAAAGAGAGAGGATCTCACCCGAGAGGAGTCCTACCCAAAAGAAGGGAAAAAAGAAGGGGCCTCAAGTCAGTCCCCCTTATATACACCAAAAGTAATCCCATGTGTTGACAAGGAATGTTCTGTCAACAAAGAACCCTAAACAGAGTGTAGAAGGTGGTGCCACACCCTATTATAGGTATAAACAAAGTTGTATGCCAAGGACTAATCCCTTCTTCTGAGATTATCTCTTATGTAAAACACTGAGAGGGGGGGGGCTGATATAAAGTAATATATCTTAATTTCATGGGCTTCATGTAATCTACATGGTACCCACAAGGTCCTTCTTATTTATTATCTGCACCAGGGTGATTCTGAGTATCTTATTCTCTGTATACTGAAAGGGTCCCACTCGCCTGAGTGAGGGCAAACTAATATGATGCTTCCTATAATCTTAAAGATACTTTCAACATAGCCAGGGTGGTAGTCTACTGGTAAATTCTAACTGTCCCACGCTGGGTGCAGTGGGTATAAAGAGGAGCTGTGCCCAATCTAGATAACAGAGAAGTCTTAATAGATGTATAGTAAGTCAGAAGTTATTCAGAGTCAAGGTGACTTCTGTAACTGACACACCCTTTATCAGTGTTTACATAGAAGAGAGATCTCATTAGAATGAACCTTGGCTTAAGAACATGCAAGTAGATTAAGATGTGAGTGGGTAAAACAGCAAAGCTCCCAAACTAGCTAAGCCTGCCATCCAACAATTTACTATTTGTATTGATTTACTTATGTTTCTAAAATACAAGGAAAAGAATAATCAGCAAATTTGTACTACTACCAACATTATTATGTTCAGTTGGGGATAGTCATCAAAAGTATTACATATGCTGCTTGTTCTTCAAGTCCGTGTGCCCCCATGAACATGTATCTTGTTTATCTCTGTCTCTTTGCTTTTTCCAGTCTAGAGAAGCCCATGTTCTCTCTTGAGCATATAAGTTTCAACAAAACTATCTTGTTTCACAAAAAAGGAAAGAAATATTACACATGAAATCTAAATCTATGAGTATTTACAACAGTATAAAGCTATTAAAAAAATCCCTTATTTGAAAATATTGAAAAAATGTAAATCCACCTCCTATCTTTCCAAATTGAAAATATGTACAAAATTAGATTCAAAACGTGCAAGCCAAAAAGTATTGGATACTATATCAAATTTTGGCCAGCTGATGTTAAAGAATAAAATGAAGCTATGCTTTGTCAAAATGACTTTTTATTTTGGTGATATTTCACAATTTATTACTTATTAAAAATAATATTCAGTGGATTAAAAGTTATAATATGAAATTGAGCATTCGCTATGATTATTACTCTTATCCATGTTAAATGTGAATGAAAATTAGGAAGAAATAATCATATTACAACAGTTTTGGAACTGACACTTAAAATTAATTTATAAGTCTTAAATGTCTGAAGATATACCTCATTTCTAATCCTATATCCTAATAATTCCCCAGTGTATAAAGGTATACAAATAGAGTCAGCTTTTTAGAAGGCTTAATAGAGACAAATACAAAATCTAATGACACCATTATCATGTAATAATAAATTTAAACAATGGAAACCTGTCCTTACTGATTTTTGTAACATTCTTGTGGGGGGTCACTTTGTTATATGATATTTAAAACTACTTAAACACTGTAGTTTATAAAGTCTTCTATAATACAGTTGTTCTATTCCAAACGTCAGTCTCACAACCAATGTGATCTTCCATCCAACGATGTTCCAGTTTCCCACCCGCCCAGTGTTTGCTCCCTTAGCAGGCACAAAATTATTTCATATTGCTTGTGAGAACAAAATGGCAAATGAAATTATTAAGAAATATTTCAGTAAAAGAAAATCCCCGAGTACTGCCAGAAGTAGAGAGTCAGGAGTAACCGCTGAGCATTGCTGGGTGAACTGGGAAGAAGGAAAGAAAGAAAGAGAGAAAGGAAGGAAGGAAGGAAGGAAGGAAGGAAGGAAGGAAGGAAGGAAGGAAGGAAGGGAGAGAGGGAGGGAGGGGGGGAGGGAGGGAAGGAGGGAGGGAAGGAGGGAGGGAGGGAGGGAGGGAGACAGACAGACAGACAGGAAGGAAGGAAGGAAGGAAGGAAGGAAGGAAGGAAGGAAGGAAGGAAGGAAGGAAGGAAGGAAGGAAGGAAGGAAGGAAGGAAGGAAGGAAGGAAGGAAGGAAGGAAGGAAGGGAAAGAAAGAAAGAAAGAAAGAAAGAAAAGAAAGAAAGAAAAGAAAGAAAGAAAGAAAGAAAGAAAGAAAGAAAGAAAGAAAGAAAGAAAGAAAGAAAGAAAGAAAGAAAGAAAGAAAGAAAGAAAGAAAGAAAGAAAGAAAGAAAGAAAGAAAGAAAGAAGGACGGAAGGAAGGAAAGAAGGAAGGAAAGAAAGAGAGAGAGAGAAAGAAAGAAAGAAAGAAAAGAAAGAAAGAAAGAAAGAAAGAAAGAAAGAAAGAAAGAAAGAAAGAAAGAAAGAAAGAAAGAAAGAAAGAAAGAAAGAAAGAAAGAAAGAAAGAAAAGAAAGAAAGAAAGAAAGGAAGAAAGGAAGGAAGGAAGGAAGGAAGGAAGGAAGGAAGGAAGGAAGGAAGGAAGAAAGAAAGAAAGAAAGAAAGAAAGAAGAAAGAAAGAAAGAAAGAAAGAAAGAAAGAAAGAAAGAAAGAAAGAAAGAAAGAAAGAAAGAAAGAAAGAAAGAAAGAAAGAAAGAAAGAAAGAAAGAAAGAAAGAAAGAAAGAAAGAAAGAAAGAAAGAAAGAAAGAGTAGGAAGGAAGGAGGAAGGAAGGAGGGAGGGAGGGAGGAGGGAGGGAGGGAGGGAGGGAGGGAGGGAGGGAGGGAGGGAGGAAGGAAGGAAGGAAGGAAGGAAGGAAGGAAGGAAGGAAGGAAGGAAGGAAGGAAGGAAGGAAGGAAGGAAGGAAGGAAGGAAGGAAGGAAGGAAGGAAGGAAGGAAGGAAGGAAGGAAGGAAGGAAGGAAGGAAGGAAGGAAGGAAGGAAGGAAGGAAGGAAGGAAGGAAGGAAGGAAGGAAGGAAGGAAGGAAGGAAGGAAGGAAGGAAGGAAGGAAGGAAGGAAGGAAGGAAGGAAGGAAGGAAGGAAGGAGGCAGGCAGGCAGGCAGGCAAGCAGTGACAGAGCCCTACAGCTTTCTCCAAGCCTGGTTTCTTCCTGCCAGGGATCAACCACATTCCTCATGAGCTTCTTCCCAGTGGGCCTCAACAGACTAGGTCCACTCAGCATCTGCCTTGCACATGTTCAGCCTCTGGACAGGAGCACTCTCACCCCTCAGGGACTAAAACTGGGTCCTTCTGAGAGACATCTATTAGGTAAGAGGGGAAAATGTCCAGAAAGGAAGGTATATAAAGTAAAGCATGGACCTGAATGACTGTTTTAATTTGAAGTATTTCTTGAAGGCTTGGGGTCCTTCCTTAAGAGGTAAGGATGTGTCCTTCAGCAGGTTTTGACTGACTGGTCACATTTCACATGCCAATGAAAATATCACAGAGTCACAGTAGTTTAAATGGTGCCTTGTTGAAGTTAATGGTCTCAGGTTCCTCCCTTTCTGGATCCTTAGAAAAGTATCGCAAATTCCCCACTTGAGACCATCACTGATGTCCTGAGTCAGTGGCTCCTGAAACCATCTGGGTAGAAGAAACTTCCAGGCAGATATTTTTTTTTTTTTTTTGCTTTTTGGGTCACACCGGCAATGCTCAGGGGTTTCTCCTGGCTCTGCACTCACTCAGGAATTACTCCTGGCGGTGCTCAGGGGACCATATGGGATGCCAGGGATTGAACCCGGTCGGCACAGGCCGGCTGCGGCAAGGCAAACGCCCTACCCGCTGGGCTATCGCCCGGCCCTCCAGGCAGATTTTAAAAAATACAGACCCTCTCAATAATATGAACTTCTGCATCCAAGACAGGATGAGTCTCAAAAATCAGTAGACTAAGTGAAAGTTCAATAAAAACAAGGGCTTGGTTCAAGAGCCCAGTTGATCCTTGAACAAAGTTCCTGGGTTCCAGTTTGACAAGGACTTCTTCAATCTGTGATTCTGCATATGGGGATGATGAAACCATCCATAGAGAGGTCCAATTTTAAGTTAATACTAATTTTTTCAGCGTTTGAGGATCAGTGCTCCTAACCGCACCATTCAAAGATCAGACTTATAGACCATGTATGTAACTGTACCATATAAAACTCCAGAAAATATAGAGTGGTAAAAAGTATCTGAATCATTGTTTGGGGATATAGAAGGAAGCCGAGATGGTGGGGTGTGGTAAGCACTACGCAAGTGCTTGGAGAATGACAGAGAAGTTCACCATCTTGTGTGCAGTGACATTTTTGTAGGTGCAGACCTATAACAAAGCATACTATATTGTACACCTTAAATAAATGACACTTAAATCTCAATAGAGATTTTTCTTTTTCCTTAAAAAAAGTACGATTTTTCTGGTCCAAATGAAATTTCCCTAACTAAATTAGTCAGATCTCTGGTTTTTGTTTTTTAAATGTCTATACCATAGACAATTTAAATGATCACAAAGCTACCTCTCCTTACTTCTTTAAAACAATATTTTAATAAATGCTGGATTTAGAGGTGACTACAAGAGTATGCTACCTGCACAGCAGAGCCTGGCAAGCCTCCCATGTCGTATTTGATATGGCAAATACCAGTAACAATTTTAGACCTCATTCCCATGACCTGATAGAATTGTTTGAGGCTCTTTATGTTCCTGGAGCATTCAGGTGCCCTTGGGCTCTCCTAGCATGAGACAGGACATATGGAGATGTTACTGGGGCCCGCTCAAGCAAATCGATGATGAACGGGAAGAGTGTGATACAGTGATTTTATTAAAAGGCATACTTTAAAAGTCACTTATGTCATTCTCAGATAAGCTATGAGTGCCTGGTGTTTGGAAATTGCCTTGTAAAATTCTCACGAAAATTTGTTTTAGAAGTTAAATGGTAAGTTATTACACATTTTAAAACAAGTTTGGTGGCTGCGGTGGCAGGGTAGGAGGGAAACTTTCCTGAAGTAAAATTTCCCTGACATATTGTTAGGCTTAAAAAAAAGGACTCAAGCTAGAGGAGGGCATGAGAGCAAATGAAAGAATATTAATCTCCTTTACAACTACTATTTCTATCAATATGTTAACCCCTTTCTGGAATGATACATAGCAAGAGATATGGAGTAAAATTACCAGATTTTCAAACCTCTGGGTACATGGCAATATTTCTGTGTAGGGGTACATGATGATAATATCTTTATTTTAAGACGCTGATTTCTCTTTTCCTGTATTTGCCAAGTTTTCTAGGATGAGCATACATTACTTTTGTGATATTTCATAAAAATTAAAACACTCAGGCATCCCAAGGGCCTCACCAATGATTCTTGGCCATCAAGGTGGTGGTTGGCAAGGCCCAAGAACTTGATGCTGCTTGAGCCTTGTGGTGCCAGGGATTGTTCAGGCCACCCCAGTGATGAGGAGACTCAAAGGCTGTGCCCAGCATTGCTTGGGGAACTATGGGGCGCCATGAATTGAACATAGGTAAGGTGTATCTCCCTCTCCCTCCCCCTCCTCTCCTCTTCCCTCCCCTCCCCTCCTCCTCTCCCCTCCTCTCCTCTCCCTCCCCTCCCTCCCTCCCCTCCCTCCCCTCCTCTCCTCTCCTCATCTCTCCTCTCCTCACTGCTGTCCTATCTCCCATCTCCTCAAAACATTTTTAAATGTAGTGAGTCCTAGGCTGAGGATATGACTCAGCTACAGAGTAGTGGTTTTTATACCTGTGGAGCACTGGACTTGACTCTCAGTACCCCAGAAGAAAAAAAAGTTAGTGTCTCCATTTATGTTCTTTAATTTATGTTCTCATTTATCCCTGTATTTTAGGCATTTTGTGGACTAAAGATAAAATAAGTTTCTATCTTGAAAACCATTCTAAAATATTAATTTATAAAATAATAGAAATAATATATAAGTCTGTCTGTAGCAAGGACCTAATGAAATAGAGGGGGAACAGAAAGGAAACGTGTAAATCCCATTAGTTGTTTAGTGAAGTCACACACAGTAGTTAGCCCCAGGGAAGGGAGAGAAGTCACAGGACACAATGTCGGTAACCAGGAACTCTGGGTAAGAAACCAGTTCTACTGGGAATCCAGCTTTCTGTTCAGGAAGGACTCAGAGTGGGCTGTACAAATCATACAGATTTTGCTAATGCTGATTTTACACAACCCCTGAGTGCTTACCTGGCGCCAATGTAACATGTTTTGCACTGACGTTCCAGCAGGACTGTGTGCTGTATAAACTGCCACTCTAGACTGAAAAACAATAATAGAATGAAGAATAAAAAAATTTAAGGAGGATTGGATAATAAACAATCTATTTTGCAGTTCAAAACAATCTCCAGCACCACAATCTCAAATACTGGAGATTAAGACCAGGAAGAAAATTCTTTGGCTACAAATATGCCTTAAAAAGATACAAACAACCACATCATGCCACACATATGAAGGAAATGAGTTAACAGAGTAAATGGGGGTTGTATGGACTGAGATTACTGGCCATTTTTTTATCTTCTTCATACTGCTCTTCATTTACAAAATTTTATATAACAATCACAACTCCCTCCTATCATCAAGAAAAATTAATATCACTGTACAATTTCTCAAACATTACTCCAAAATTCTAAAAACCTGTTTCCAAAAGACAAAATGATAAACACCAGAAGTTTAGAAATACCAGTTTTTGTTGGCAATGGTCTACATTTTATAAAATAATCAATGTATTTGTAATATCTACATTTATTTAATAAAGTATAAGGAATATTCAAAATTCTGAAATTTTGAACTTAGAATATTTTTAAATCACTTGAATAGATATAAAATAAATTTAAATTGCAATAGAATTCCTAATGTAATAACTTCCTCATAAGTACAATATAGGAATTTTACACTATCAGTCCATGGATACCAGATGGTTTTCTGGATACTTTGTGAAATTGACTCCTACAACCTGTTAAGTAAATGACCCTTTATAGATTTTCATTTGAAATGTTATTTAAACACCAGGATTTATTTAATTATGAACAATACAGT
The DNA here is from genome assembly GCA_021461705.1 of Cryptotis parvus. Classification (NCBI taxonomy): domain Eukaryota; kingdom Metazoa; phylum Chordata; class Mammalia; order Eulipotyphla; family Soricidae; genus Cryptotis; species Cryptotis parvus. The sequence goes on from JAJIBD010008158.1 coordinate 43,589, forward strand.
AATTTCAGGTATTCAATATTCCAATTCCAATCCCACCACATGTTTGACCTTCCCTCTACCAATGTATGAAATAACCTTTAGACCAGTGTCTCTCACACTTTGTCTGACATGACTCCCTTTGGGTCTTGTTTTATTCTTGTTACCCTCTTGATCTACCAGTTGACAGAGGCTAGTCTCTTACTATGTCCCCATTTACTCAGTTCTCACCTCTGATACCCCTGGAATATCCTGGGAACCCACAGAGGCCCATATTCCCACCCCTAACCCCTACCACTGGTGGTTGGCAAATGCTACTAAAAGATCTAGCATGTCATTCACATTCCCCACACCCTATTTCCTCCAACACAAATAAGAACATTCTCTGACAAAATAAAATCACCAAAAGTTTAAAGCAAGTCCACATAAACATACATACCATATTTAGGTTTCTCTCATTGAATCCACAGATAACAAAAAAGATATTTCCACAGAGCTCCTTCAGAATAGCATGGGTGCAAACATGTGTACTCAGCCATTTCAGAAAGTCACTCTCAGGCAGAAATTCTTTGTTCCCTAGTATGTGCTGCAAAATAAATAGTAACTCCAAGAATATCTCAGCATTGCATCCTGGTGCACAGGACTCCGTAACCCACCTTTAATGCAGAGACAGATGCCAAGGTTCAGATTCAGACATGTATGCTAAATCTTTATTTAATGTTCAGGTTCAGACATGTATGTCAAATCTTTATTATGGCAAAGATGACTGCACAGATAGCATTTAGTCTCAAAATGGAAAAAGGGTGGAGAGGGGCAGAAATAAAATAGGTTTACTGCAGACCTTGAGTGTGAACATTTTTGTTCACCCTACAGTCACACAAAAATAGTTTCACCACACTCTGCTGGGTAGGTAGGAACATCTAAGAAAGTCTAAGCTGAGACTGGTCATCAGCGTGTCTACCTATGGGACATACAACTAATCCAAAATCCAGCCCATTGCCTGAGCTATTGTCTTTTTAGTACTTTTTCCAAAACTATTGTGATAGAACTGCAAAAACACAAAACTTACCATTATAACTATTTTAGGTGCTTGATGCAGTGGTAGATTCACACCAACACCCCTACCCATCTCCCCAACTTTCCCAACATCTCAAACCAAAATCTTAACTATTAAACCATATCCTCCCATTTCCTCTCCTCTGTACTATCAGTTTTCATACATAAAGTTTTATGGGAGCATAGCCAGACCCATTTCTTTAAATTTTATCTCTAATTGTTTTTGCATTACAATGGCAAAATCAGGTAGTTGCAACAGAGACCATAGGCCTACCAAACCAAAAATATTCATGATCTGAACTTCACATATAAAGTTTTATTTAAGTGCTATTTTATAAAATATAAATGAAAATAGTGTCTTTGGCTCCCCAGCATGTGGGAGACATACTTCCTGTCACCAACATCCTGCCTACCCCACAAGCCTTCTCAATTCTAGAAACTTCTAGGGTTCAGTTCTAGTTTATCCTTACACATCTTCTCTCAGATTTCCTTGTGCTCACACCTATTGAGCTTGTTAACCTTTAGATATGGAGATCCAAATTAGAGTTAATTTTATACTTTCCCTGTTTTCCAAGATCTGGAAGAATTCAGGATGAAGAGATGGAGAAGGAAAAAATCAAAGGGAGAAGAAATTCCATTATTTCACTCATAGCAGAACACAGAAGAGGAAGTCACAGAAACACCCTCTGATGGCCATGTCTTCAGATTTAAAGAAGAAATTTGTGTGGGTATGAGGAGAGGAGAAGGAGAGATACCTTTATGAGAAATTCTGGAATAAGTTCAAGTTTAGTCATTGGGCTAGTAGAGAAGTCGAGTGAAACAGCAGGACCCAGCGCAAAAAACATCTTAATCTTTTTAGCCAGCTCAGGTTTCAGTGAAAATGCAATAAAACCTGTGGAAATAAAAGGACAAGAGCAAGAATACACTTTCAGTGACTTTTCTGAAAGGCATGGAGTGAGGTGTGTGTGTGGGGGGGATTTGGGGGAGAGTGTCCTGCCATCTGCCATGATGCTCTCTTGTGGTAGTGAAGAAGCACACAAATAACATTGTTTCCAGAGGCACAATACTCGACTAAATTAGTAAATCAAGGCTTGTTGGAAAATTCAACCACAGAATGCATGTGACTGGACCCAGATGGTCATTCCTGTTCCCTCAATAATGTAACCTAAGGTAAGACAAGACTTTACTCAGAACATTTCCACATATCCCACACTCTCACCCCCCCTTTCCTCTCATCCTAGCCCTCTTGCCCCTTACCAGTAATGATCCCAGCTGTGGAGAGAACCACAGCCTTGCAGAACATGGAAATGAGAGGCAGGTGAGGCCTGCATCCCTTCTACTCACAAGTCACAGCATCCTAGATGTAAGGGCACACTGGGGATCTTATGCACAATCATTTCTGCCCCTCGTAGGTCTCCCACCACCTCTCCCTATAAAGGCACTGCTCCTCTGGCCATGCAGGCCTTTCTCAGGGCCTGTATTTCACTGTGAGGACTCAGTTCAAAAGGTCAAGAGGTCTAGAGTCTATCGTAACTCATCCGCCACCTTGCTGATATTTCTGATGAACCGTTTTTTTGGTTATTACACTTTTTAAGAACACATGTCAACTCCATAATAAGACTTTTCTTAACTCTCAAACTCTGCTACATACATACCAATTGTGGTGCCTTGAGAGTGACCTATATAATACAATTGTTCTTGGCCGGTTTTCTTCAGAATGAAGTTAACTGAAGCTGGTATGTCATACTTTGCCATTTCGTCATAACTGCAACACAAAAAAGGGGGAGGGGCACTCTCATTGACACACTGCATCCAAATAAAAGAGCACACCAAGAGTAAATGTACAGTTTGGTGATTTATATCGTAATCTGAACACAGTCTGGAAAAACAGCACTGAGCCCAGGACACTGAATTCACTGGCCTGCCCGAGAGGCTTTCTCATTGCACCTCCCACAGATAACCATTACCCTCATTTCTCACACCAAAATGATCTTTAACCATTTTAAAACTTCTCCATAAAGGGATTGAAGGCTAGGTATTCCTCCTCTAGCTTCATCTGAACCGTCACCTATTGTGAAAGGTTGTTCACTCCACCAATATGTCGCACATAATTGCCCATTCCCAGCTGAAGAACATTTGGTAGTTACCAATTTTTTGCTATTATAAATGATGTGAGAATGCATTCATCTATATATGTGTGAGTTGACAAGCGTGCTCATGAGTGTGTGTCATGTCCTTGAAGATTAACCTGCAGGAGTTCCTAGCATTAGCCTTCTCTGACGCCTGCTACCAAGACCTCAGCCAGTGTCTGGTGCGTGTGTGTGTGTGTGTGTGTGTGTGTGCGCGTGAGTTATCCCTAGATGGGGATGTGTCTATCCGCCAGCACTGACTGTGGGCCTGTCCGTGGCCTCTCTCCCTGCAGCCTCTCCTTTCAGCCTCCAACGAGCTCTGACAGTTGTTTTGTATCCTACCTTTACATAGCGGAAACAGATTTGGAGGGGATTTATACAACACGCTGAAAGCCATAGCATGATGAGCCAGAGGAGAATTTCCAGAAATCAGTGAACATTTGGAGAGTGAACATTTGGAGCATGTGTTTATGGAAGAAAATGGTTAGTGAAACATTTTATCCAGTCATTCTGACACAAGTAATAATAATTGCCAAAATAAAACATTTCTATTAAGTTTAGCCTTAAACAGAATCATTTACTCATAACTTGCCCTGTTGCTGTTTATTAAATTCCTAATAATTTAAAATTTTCACAAGCATCATTTTCCCCTCTCTGAACTACCTTTACCCACCTGTAGACACTCATCTCCTTGTGTGTCTGCAAAGTTACTAAGGGAATAAGCAGAAGCCTGTCACACTCGATTCAAGCATACCTGAAGGCCCAGAACTCTTTCTGAGAAACTGAGAGAGTCTTGTGTTTCCGAGACCACGTGTTGCCCCGACTGTTCCCCATCCAGACGTCAAAGCCAGCATCGGCTAGAATGAAACCCAGGCTGCTGTTGGGCAGGTTTGTGACCCAGTTACTGGAATCGGCCAGCAAGCCATGCTGCAGAAAAACCACTGGTCTAGGATCTGAAAAACATCCATGTTTAAGAGTTAGCACCTCGCTTCAAGACAAGCATAAGAGCTTAATAAATTAATAGAAAAGACTCAGAGGCAAATGTTATAGAAACAAATCAAAACACAGAAGAAGCAGGGCCAGAGAGGTAATATAGAAGGTTAGGAGCTTGCCTTGCATGCAGATAACCATAGTTCAAGTCCCAGCACCCCAAATGGTCCCTCAAGCCCCACCAGGAGAGACCCAGAAGTACAGAGCCAGGAGTATGCCCTAGATATTGCCAAATACTGCCAGTCATAACAACAACAAAAAAACAAGAGGGGGGAGGTCCTCCTAAAATAACATTAGCAAAGTTTCTATGAAGGTAGAAATTAAGTTGTGCTCTTTTTAAAACTATCTAGTAATAAGATTTGCTTTTTAATCTGTCTAGTAATAAGATATAAATAGTACTTTCATAAAAGACATCGATGAAATTATTTGCTATATGTGTATATGAACCATCAAAAACTGTCTTACTATATTCTTAAGAATCTATGGAATGCATTTATATTTTTCTTTGATAATAACATTTATCACAAGTAACTTAACAAAATAACCAAATCTTAAAAGATATTAGGGCGATGCATGAGACCCAGAGGTGGAGCACTTGCCTCATATGGGAGACACAGAGTTTAATCCCCAACACTAATAACAACCAAAAAATTTAGAGAAAAAATAATCACACATAAATATGTAAGTATATATGTACACATATATGAATATATACCTATACATGCACATACATCTACACAATTTATAGATTCACCTGTACCTGAAACAGTGATTAAGCTTTTTCAGAGCTTGAAGCTGAAAAACATGCCCCATAGGTCTTTACCTAGTATTGGGATTAAGCCATCGGTCATTCATAATATAAGCATTCATAGATCATTGACTATACGCAAGGCATTCTACATCTGGAGAACATAACCAGGAGTGAAAAGGTCCTCCCTCATAAAATTGGCATTGCGTGACCCTGAGTTTTAGAACCAGATGAACACGTTCAAGCCCATCATCTCCCGGATGTGCTGTCCTGAGTAAGGGATTTCAGTACCCCATGAAATGTATAGCTCCTACAGTGTAGAAGCGCAAAATAGATCATAATGGGAGTCATGAGCTATGAGATGTCATAGGAAAAGCTCCTAGTAAAATGGTGTACAGCAGGAGTTTAATACTCATTAGCTTTCTCCTATAAATAGAGGCACTGGAACGAAGGGCGGAGGTGGCTCGGGCAGTTTTCATCTAGTCCCCGTAGCCCAGAGATGGCTCTATCTGAGCAGCAGGCCCATAGAACAGGACAAGGAGTGTACTTAGTAGTCTAGATTGTTCCAAATGGCTCAGGCAGGGCTGTAGGCTGAGGCAAATGCCTGAAAGCACCTTTGGCCCTGAAGGCAAAAGTGTACAAAACATATGCATATGAACACTTTATTCTGAATCTACTTAGTAACTCCTAAACCTGACAGCCCATCAGAGAGGCCTGGGAAGCTTGTGAAACAATGCAGCACCCTAAGATCCACCCTTCCAGGGACTCTCAGGCCCAGAATTCTGCATTGTCAAGTTAATTAATCATTCACAAGACTCTATGAGGCCTGTCAGCACAGGCTCACTGGCTCCCTTCCCTTCCCACAAGCAAGTCTAGCTCCTTGCTAGTTTGTGAGGTAGCTGAATAGCTTCAAACCTCCAGAGTATCTTAGAAGTTATGGTTAGAGGTCACACAAGGGCCCTGAACTCCCTCTATGAAGGCAACTTCTAGACAAAAATGGCAAAAGATTTACATGGCTTATAATGCATAATCATTCCCACCAATTTTTTACTGAAGAACGGAAATTCAGAAGGGCCCCATCACTTTACACCCCTCAGTAATGGTCCTCAGGATTGGACCTCCTAGAGAAGCTCCAGACCCAACCAAGTAGGGCCTCGGCTCTGCACATACCCCATGCTCATAGGCTGGTTCCCTAAGATAGGCTTCAGATCCCCCTCAACTCTGGGACCTCAGGGCCTTCCTGAACCTGCCCCAATTATGTAGCATGAACTCAAGGAAGCATCTTTGTATCCTGTTAGCTTGCAGTTATTACTAGTACTTTCACCTAATAGCTACCAACCATGTGCCTGACACTTTGTTTGACATGATCTGGGCTGTTCCCAGAGATGTTAAGAGCCAATCTCCCAATCCCCTGTTAAACACGAGGTAACTGAAGCCTGGACCTGTCAGCCAGAACTTAAACCTAAGTCAGTCATCCCAAAGTTGTTGCTTTTAATAAGTTTTCCTCTTTTAATAAAAAGAAAAGTTATTTAAAAATAAAGGGTGACACATCCAAAACAGCAAGAACAACTGGTGCTGGCATGGATGTGGGGAAAAAGGGACTCTCATCCACTGTTGGTGGGAGTACCGACTGGTCCAGCCCTTTTGGAAAACAATATGGGCATTCCTCCGTAAACTAGATATTGAGCTCCCATTTGATCCAGCAATAGCACTCCTGGGAATATACCTGAGAGACCGAAAAACACATAGCAGAAACACTATCTGTTCTTTATTCATCTCCGCGCTATTCACAATAGCTAGAATATGGAAACAAGCTAAATGCCTGAGAACAGAGAACTGGCTAAAGAAACTGTGGTTCATCTACTCTATGGAATACTATGCAGCTGTCAGAAAAGATGAAATTATGAAATTTACCTGCAAATGGATGGACATGGAGACTATCATGCTGAGTGAAATTAGTCAGAAGGAAAAGGACAGATATAGAATGACTGCATTCATTAATAGGACATAAATAGATACCAGTGTTTTACTAAATGTGGGAAATGGTAATAGCAGATTAAAACTCACCATTGAATACACACAAAGAGACTTAAGTGATAAACTCTAAATATCTGCAGGGCTAGCCACAATGTATAAAAGAAGAGGGAGAGAGATGCAGAGACAGAGAGAGAGAGACAGAGAGAGAAAGAGAGGAAACAGGGCTACCTGTTATTGAGACAGCCTGGGGGTGGGCGGGAGGGGGTGGGGTACATTGGTGGTGGGAATGGGGCACTGGTGGAGGGATGGGTGCTGGAATACTGTATTACCAAGAACCAATTGTGAACACCTTTGTAATTGTATGTTTCATGGTGGTATAATAAAAAAAGAATAATAATAAAAAAGAATAAAATAAAGTACACAGGAATGAAAAAAATAAAATAAAGTGGTGAAAGAGAGGTGTGCCTCAAGTATTTTCTTTATACACAAGTACTGTTTCATTGCAATCTAATAAAGATTTTCCCAAACTAGCTAAAAAGTATCATCCAGGCACTCAGAAACATACACAAATGAGCCCTGGCCCTGCTTTAGAGAATAGGGAACCCCAGAACAGAGCCTGGAAAGAGTTATGTCTGACAAGATCCCTGGGCTCTCTGAATGCAGTCCACCCTTAGCTTTCATCCATAGAACTGAGCATTAAATACAGACAAAAAAATGCAAAAGATGGCTTCTAAGTGTACGTAGTGCAACCCACAATGTGTGGGAGAAGGAGGAGAGAGAGAGAGAGAAGAGAGAGAGAGAGAGAGAGAGAGAGAGGAGATAAACAGCCTGCCATTTAGGCAGGATGTGGGAGGGGGAGGGAATTGGGGACATGGGTGGTGGCTGGGGGCACTGGTGGAGGGCGGGTGCTGGAACACTGTGTGACCGAAACCCCCAAGCGTGAACAGCATTGTAATTGTATATCTCGTGGTGGTATAATAAAATGTTAAAAAAAATTTAAAAAAAATAAACTAGATTCATCTAGATGAAATCAACCAAAGTTGTTGACTTCAACTTTGATACCCAGTTGGCATAAACTGCGTCCCTGACGATCACCAAGTGCCAGCTTTGTAAAAATTATGAAGAGTAGATCATTTATCCAAATCATGGGGCTATCGAAGAGATTTTCAGTCTAATACTCAAGAGTTAGCCTGAAATATATATATATGTATATATAAATATATATATGTATATATATATGTGTGTATAAATACATATATATGTATATAAACTAGATTCATCTAGATGAAATACATATATGAAATACATACATACATATATATATATATATTTCAAGAATTATCCTCAACAAAAGAAAACAGGGGGTATGAGTGATAGTACAACAGGTAGAGTGATTTTCCTTGCATCTGCCAACCTGGGTTCAATCTCCAACATCCCATATGGAGCAGTCTCAGGAGGGATCCCTGAGCAAGGAGCCAGGAATAACACCTGAATACTACTGAGTGTGGTCCCAAAACAAACAAAACTAAAAATAGCCCCAACATAGTGAACAAGTAACATCAGTGGAAAGCCAATTATATTCACACATTATAACATCATAGCCACTGGAGAAAATACAGCACAGGCTTATGCCAAAAAACACCTATCTCTAAGAATTCAAGCAATAAAAGTTAGTGCATGGTGACCAAAATCAAGCACTTCCCTGCCCATGGCTTTATCAGGGCCAAGACTGCTGTCCGAAGATGTAGGGAGGGGTGGAAAGTCAGTCACAAACCCTAGAAATCTTTTCTGGGATTTCTATCACTAACTGCTAATTAGTTCCAATAAGCCTCAGTTTTCTCACCCGTAGCAGGTGGTAACTGGGCTCTTTGTTTCTTTGCACGGGAATTCATGTGATCATCAGCACAGAACCCAGCCCCTGGCACAGCTACCGGGACTGCTGGGAAAGAGGCGTGGGTTGATCACGAGCCAGACCCCAGCACACACACTCCCAGGTCACCCTGCAGAAATAACTAGATTATAGAGCAGGGAGAGAACCACCGCCCTCCTCATGGAAATTTTCCACATGAAAGCTGCTATGTGGTGGGTCGTCTGTACCAAGCACTTAGCCCATAGCAATTTGATGAATAAATGCAGTTTGTTCCACTCTCAATGGAACAAACATCTCTGAATGCAGCAGTTATGTGTACCTAGGTCGAGAAGTCAACATGATGAACGACCTAAAACCTGAGCTGCGCAGGAGGAAGAGAGCGGCATGGAATGCCTTCAAAGGCATAGAAGAAATAGCTAAAAGGACAAAGAACCTCCGGCTCTAGGCACATCTCTTTGACTCCACCGTTCTCCCTGCATTAACATACGCCTCAGAGACCTGGGCCCTACGAAAGCAGGATGAGAATGCTATTCAGGTCTCCCAGAGAGGAATCAAAAGAGCTATGCTTGGAATATCACGCCTCACTCAAGTGAGAGAAGGAATCCGGAGTTCTGACCTCTGTCGCTATTCCAGAATCAGGGATGCTGTCTCGTTTGCCAAGGCATCGAAAATCAGATGGGCTGGACATGTAATGCGATTTGGAGACAACCGCTGGACTAGAGCCGTTACCGACTGGATCCCACTTGATATCAAAAGATCACGTGGCCGCCCACCTACAAGATGGTCAGACTTCTTCATCAAGACCCTAAAGGAACAGTTTGAGGCTCTTCATATTCCTGAATCAACCAGATACCATTGGGCTACGTTGGCACGTGATAGGGTCCAATGGAAATGTTACTGGTGCCCGCTCAAGCAAATCGATGAATAACGGGATTCAAGTGATCAAGTAAACATAGAAAGAAGTGAAAGAAAGAAATCAGAATCATTGTCTAAGAGCCAGCAATAGTACGACAGGTAAAGTACTTGCCTTTCAAGTACCTGTGTGTAAGCCCTGAGCACACTGGGTATGATCCAAAAACAAACATAAAGGAATCATTGGCTATTCATATCTGCTGAGGAACTCACCCCCATATGCACGTGTGCTTTCCAGGATGTGTCTTTTATGAAAAGTTTTACTATGCAGGGCTAGACCACCGGCATTTGCATTCTGTTGTACATACAGGGGCATTGAGAGAAAGATGGATCTTCCCCCACCCAGTCACACAATTAACACAGGTGGACTCAAACCCAGGTCCCAAGAGAGCAACATGTCCCATTCTCATCATGGCTTAGGTGACATCCGCTTCCCTCTGCACTTCTCTGCACCACCTTCTATTCCACCATTGCTTCCTCGGAAAATTTCCTAGCTTTAGACCAAAATGCTCACAGAGCAGAAGGAACAGATATTCCAGAGAGGGAGGCACCAAGCCAGGCATCAAGCAATGTTGACCTCCAATGGTGGCTCTTTCTATCACATTTGTACTTCGACGTGTCCTGCAAACAAATCTTGGCATAAACATCTTCCTTCTTCCCGTACTGTTTAGAACACTGACTTTATTTATTTTTTATCTATTTATTTATTTGGGTTTTTTTTTGCTTTTTGGGTCACACCCAGTGATGCTCAAGGGTTACTCCTGGCAGTGCTCAGGAAACCATATGGGATGCAGGGAATAGAACCCGAGTTGGCCATGTGCAAGGCAAATGCTGTACTATCACTCTGTAAGGCAAATGTTATACTATCACTTCTGGCCCCAGAAGAGTGACTTTCAACCATGGGACAATATCTGTCTGGACACCAATTCAAGGACCAGTAATTAATAATTACTGTGGTTGATTTGTGATTTTCAACCTTCGCACTGGTCTGTAGACCACCAGTTGTAAACTGCTAATGAAGATTTCATTCTGTCTTCATCCATTTGAGCTTCTCTAACAGAATGCCTAGGTTTTGGTCCATTGTAAACAACAGATAATTATTCCTCATAGTTCTGCAGGCTGGAAAGTCCAAGGTCAAAGGTGCTGGCAGACCCAGTGTCTGGCAAGAGCTTGCCTCTTGGCAGTGCTTTTGCTGTGGCCTCTTGTGACAGAGAGATAAGGGATCTCTTTTGGAGCTAGTTTCCCTGGGAAACTGTTCCCAGGACACAAATCCCATTCATGAGGATTCTGCTTCCCAAACTCCCTCCTTTTCTCCTCCCCCTCCAGTCACTATCTTTCTGAGCATTAGGTTTTAGTGCTTGAATTAGGGATGGGGGACATTCAGTCTATAGCACAGCCCCGGTCACTGGACACTGAGGAAGCAGACAAAAGAGACTGTTATCCAATGCACGATGATTTTCAAAAATGAAAAGTGAAGTTACAGCTGCATTCACACTGGATGCAACACTTTTCTGGGCTTCATTTCACCTAATTGTCACAACAGCCTATGAAATTGCATTAGCCTTTCCATTTAGTATATGAAAATATTAAAATCTAGGGAGGTGATACATTGCAGGACACCTAAAAGCCACTGCATCTGCCCTGAATTGCCTCCTGCAGATCACTTTGTAGATAGGGGGTAGTTTAAATGTGGCAGTTTATCTGACCATGTATTCTGTACTGGCTGGTATAAATATTCTCTCATGCTACCACAATCATCGTGGGACTAGCTAGATTTTACCAGCATATTTGCCTGGCCACGTTGGATCTCTAAGTAATTAGACCAGGGAGAAATAATGTTTGCCTCCAAGCAAGCAAGCAAGCATGGCTCCCTGATTACTCAAAGGCAACTAAAATACAAAACTACTGGGAAGTAGAGACTCTTGTGAAGGCTTGGAGAAATATTTAACTGGCATTAGTATAGTTTTTGGTACACAGACATGCCATCTCAGAAACCCCCTTCTCTACCCTATAAAGGCATTTCCAGGCAAATCTTGGCTCAAAACATTAGCATATAATAGGGCCTAGGTGAGGTGCTGGGAGAAATTACCCAAGGGCATTTGACCCTTCCTGCTTCCCATAATAGTGGGAGGTCTGAGTTGCAGGGGTATAAAACCAGCCTGCTTCCTGTCTCTCTTTTGGGCTCTCTTTTTTTGGGCTTGCACTCTTCTTGGGAGTCTTGTCTTTGTCTCCTCTTTACAGGGCCTTACACGTGGTGGCCGCCATCTTGGCCTACACATGGCTGGGGTTTTAGCCTGGAATGCTAAGCACAGGGTTTTTCCTATTGTTGATTTGTATGCTTAAACCTTGGGTTGCACTTGCTTGTGACAGGACTAATGGAGATGTTACTAGTGCCCACTCGAGCCAAATCGATGAACAATGGGAAGACAGAGATACAGTGATACAGTGATGCTTAAACCTGTGATAAATAAAGCATTTTAAAACCTGCGCTGGATTCCTGAGTTTTCATCTATTCCCCCCAGCTTCGGAGGTAGAAGGGAACTCTCTTCCCGGCACTATTGGGTACCCCGGCAGCCTCCCGACAGTGATATATATTTTCAAGGTCACAGAACTAAAGTAGTGGATCTCAAGCTTAATCCAATGCCAGTGTTGTTGACACACTCACATTTAACCAGATGGACAGTCTCTCACTTTGCTGCCCATTGTAGGAACTCCTGTGTTATGTTCACCAGGAACTTTGAGCTCAATAATAGGGAACTTTTTACCCAATGAAGCCCCTGCAAGGAACTCAGTAACGTATCTATGACTTGTTCAAGCCAGCCAAGAGGTTTCTGCAAGTATAATAGCTCTTGCAGAGACTGAAACATTGGCAGACGTGATGAAAAAGTAAGCAAAATAGGCTTTATCCCTCAAATAGCTCACAGTCTGGCACTGTATACATCTATTGATTTCAAGCATTATTATTTAATGTCTTGACTACTTTAACTGCTAGGATAGAGGTAGAAGGGAACTACAATAGATAGATAGATAGATAGATAGATAGATAGATAGATAGATAGATAGATAGAGAGAGAGAGAGAGAGAGAGAGAGAGAGATAAAGATATAGATATTTTGCCAGAGGCCTGGCTGGTGTGGGGAACGGCTAAGCAATAGTGAAGTAGATAAGAGAGGAGGGAGGCTTGGGGAGTACACCCCCACCATTCTTATTCTGACTTTGCAGAAGTCCCAGCCTGGTTATAAAAGACCAAGTAAGCAGCTGTCACTCATATCTCCTGCTCCAGAGGCAAAGAGCTTCAGTCCCCCCTCCCACCATGCCATCAGAACACTAAGCAAGCCTGGCTTAATGTCAGTTAACTTGAAAGGCCCAGCCCTGGTGTTGTATTAATGATCCCACATCTGTTGAGTACTGCTGAGAGGTGAAGATCTGATCCTAATAAATCAAGAGCTTCTGTACACCAGGCTAGAGCACTGCAGTTTTAAAAATTCCATACTTATTTATTATTTCTTTAGAAATCACAGATAAAAAAGATCAGAAAGTTGATAAACAGTCAGACTCCTAAAACAAACAACCAGAGAAGAGTGCAAGCCAAAGGCCTTTTTCTCCAAAGACCTAGTTCAGTCTGATGGTGAATTTTCAATTCTGACAATTCCATAGGAAATTTTGAAATTTTCCAAAGGAAACAACCCCAGAAGCCTCTGCTGTGACCACAGTTCAAAAACCTGGCAGCACAGATTGAAGGTTAATTGTTCACATTCTAGAATTCAAAGATTATTACTCACATTGACCAGGCAATCAGAAAAAAAATATTTCAGATATAAATGTTCTACTACTATTTATACTAGAAGATTTATTTCTTGATGAGGCAAAAAGCAAACCTGCCTTGTTGTTGCGGCTATTGTACATATTTTAGGCATTTCCTTGATGTACTACCCTGTTTCGGTCAAATAAAATAAATATTTTGACTAACATGGGTTTAGCTTGCTCAATAAGTATTATGTAAGAACATGATCTCTAGTTCACAAAACAATGAATCCGTAACCACACTAGTCACACCACTAACTTTTGACCTTAAGCAAATCTTTTTCCTCTTTGAACCTAGCTGTCTCATCCAGTAAAAATTATGATGTTAACCTATAACATCGTTTCTCAAATCCAAAGAAGTTACCCTAACATCCACTGGGGAGAGTGCTTAAACTGCAAACCTCGAGACCAGAGCAACAGTGTTGAGGATAGAGCACTTGTCTTGCACACAGTTGATGTGGGCTCAATCCTAATACCACATATAGCCCCTGGAGTCACACCAGAAGTGATCCCTGAGCACAGAGCCAGGAGTTAGACTTGGGCACCACCAGTGTGGCCCCCAAAATTAATGATTTTGTTAATTAATTAATTAATTGATTAATTAATTAATTTAATGCAAGCTCTCAGCATTGTACACTTAGGCCTGGCATTGGACCATCATGGGCAAGGATCGCCAACTGGCCCCCAGGACATTTTGAGCATTACTTCTAGCCCTTCTAGCCCTGAACTCACAGACATGGGGCAGAGTTGCTACTTGCTCTCCCTGTGCCCGGCCGCTCACAAGGCGCCCAGGAAGGATGGCGGGTTCTAGTCCTGGCCTGCCACTCCCAGCAGAGGCTTGCAACAAGCCAGATGACCCCCCACTCCATGAGGGCCTCCATTTTCCACATCCAGACTTCCCTCTCGTCAGAACTCCACCCAGCAGATCAGCCTATGACAGCCCGGCTTGCACAGCCACTTGCAGCAGCGCAGTTAATTAATAAATGCTGGACTTAGAGATGACTACAAGAGTATGCTACCTGCACGGCAGAGCCTGGCAAGCTACCTGTGTTGTGTTTGATATGCCAAATACCAGTAACAATTATAGACCTCATTCCAGAATAGATTGAGGCTCTTTATGTTCCTGGAGCAAGCAGATGCCCTTGGGCTCTACTAGCATGAGACAGGACATATGGAGATGTTACTGGGGCCCGCTCAAGCAAATCAATGATGAATGGGAAGACAGTGATACAGTGAAACAGTGATACTTCTAGCCCTGGCCCGCCACCCCAGTAGAGCCTTGCAACAAACCAGATGACCCCCTACTCCATGAGGGCCTCCATTTTCCACATCTAGACTTCCTCCTCGTCAGAACTCCAGCAGCAGATCAGCCTATCACAGCCCACCTCGCGCGGCCGCTTGTCGCCGAAAGTGGTTCATCAATAAATGCTGGATTTAGAGATGAGTATGCTACCCGCACGGCAGAGCCTGGCAAGCTACCCGTGTCGTATTTGATGTGCCAAATACCAGTAACAATTATAGACCTCATTCCCATGACCTGATGGAATGGTTTGAGGCTCTTTATGTTCCTGGAGCAAGCAGGTGCCCTTGGGCTCTACTTGCATGAGACAGAACATATAGAGATGTTACTGGTGCCTGCTGGAGCAAATCGATGACCGAACAGGAAGACAGTGATACAGTGGTACAGTGATACAGAGAGGCAGAGAATGCCTGCCTCTCTGCCCTAACCCCAAAAAATTCAAGCTCTCTGAATCTCTGAAACAGGCAGGACTCTGAGATCATTCTAGAACTAATATCCCATGACTTTCAGAAATAGGGCTGAGAACATGAAAACAGAATCACTTCCCTACAAATGACTGAGTTCTGAATTTCAATTCCCTTATGGAGTTCATACAGAGTGGAATAGCTCAACACTTATTAGGGAAGTTTGCTTAAACTGGGAACTGGCACACATAGGCTCCACAATCAAGAGTTTTCAGTGTAAGTAGCAACTTGACCAAATGCTTGTCTTAAATCAGGGGATTATTTTTTTTATGGGAATCACATAGCTATAACTCTATCATATCTCTGTGCACAGAGATATGAATTTGCTTCATCCCATGAGAGGGGGTTCCATTACCTTCATTTTGTTAAAAAAAAATCCCAATTCTGAGAACTTCCCCCAGATGAACTCTAACTCAGGCCAGCCTACGGACCATGAGTGCTGCTACTTGCTCTGAGAGATACACAGAAAACAAAGATACAGACTCTGACTTCACAGAGTGGCTACAGAGAGGGAGAGGGATGAGAGACACATGAATAAGAACCCTACAACGGAATAAGACAATCCCTTAGTGAGGGATGTTAGCAAAGCATTTGGGAGTAGAAAAAAAGCTTGTCCTTTTTCTGCTCAAATAATCAGAAAGCTGAAAGTGAAGCTGGACAAAAGTAAAGAATTATCTATATATGTATAATATATTACAATAATATAGATTATATTATACATAATGATATATGATTTTAAATGATTATATATATATCTATGATTTATATAAATTATATGTTATATATGAGAATTTAAAAATGAATTTCTATATTCCTGTTTTGAATTCTTTTTTTAATATATGGGAAGCCTCAAAACTGAAAATAATCTGAAATCTATATGAAGCTACAAATTAATATAACTTCAATGGAAAAACACTTTTTCCACTTATTAGTGAAGCAATAGTTTTTCAGCTTCTAAGCAGACTTCAGGCATCTAGTTAGATGGTAACAAGAAAATAAGGTCAGGTGGTCAGATGAAAAAATAAAGAAAAGGAGGAACTGAAACGACATAATTTTAGAGCCAGAGAGAATTTGGCAGCTACCTAAGGAATGGAGTCCAGATGATTCTGCAGTTTCTAGCAGGACATTAGGTCAATGGTGTTATTACAGAGAAAGAAGTCAAAAGAGGAAATGGCATGATCCATCCAGTTTAATGGAAATTATCACTTCTTTTAAAAATATAATCCAGGGCTGGAGCAATAGTCCAGCATGTAGGGCGTTTGCCTTGCATGCAGCCGACCTGGGTTCGATCCCGGCATCCCATATGGTCCCCATGCAGTGCCAGGGAGTGATTCCTGAGCGCAGAGCCAGGAGTAACCCTGAGCATCGCTGAGTGTGACCCAAAAAGCAAATGAATAAATATATATATATATATATATATATAAATGAATAAATATATATATAAATGAATAAATATATATATATTTATATATAAATGAATAAATATATATATACATATATATATAATCCATTGGTTCAAATAAACTGAAATAACTCCTCTGCCAGCACTGCTCCTGAAGGACAGTGAAAGAGTGAAGGACAGTGAAGGAGTGAAGGACAGTGAAAGTCCTTCATTCCAGGGTCTGCTGGATCCACAGAAATGCAAGCCTGAGCAAATTAGGAAAATTACAAATTCCTCTAGATTTGTCTTCTACAAACTTTGATTGACATCTCTGGCCCCCTTTGTCCTATTGGTTGTCGCCCTAATCTTATATTGTGGCTACCCACTTACATAATTTTCACCGATGGTCCTATGGACTCACAGGAGGATATATGGCACCTGGCTGAGAAAAGGCACCTTAGAAAACTGAGCCACTTGTAGATTTCTTGTGAAACTCCTCTCTGAGCTATGTTATACACACATCACCGATGCTCCACAGGGAGGTCTGAGGAGAGCCAAAGAACATGGGGACCTCATGTTACCAGCAAATCTAGTCAAGAGTACTTTCACTCTATATCTATTCTATATCAAGGGTACTCACTGCCCACACAGACATGCTGCCTCCCTGTTGAATGACAGGCTTAGCTGCTTGGGAACTTTGCTCACAGTTTAATCTATTTACATGTTCTTAAACCAAGGTTCATACTAATGAGATCTCTCTTCTATGTAAACACTGATGGAGGGTGTGGCAGTTACAGAAGTCACCTTGACTCTGAGTGAGTATCTTCTGACTTATTATTATGCATCTACTAAGACTTCTATGTTATCTAGATTGGGCACAGCTCCTCTTTATACCCACTGCACCCAGCATGAGACAGTTTGAATTTACCAGGAGACTACCACCCTGGCTACGTTGAGACTATCATTTAAGATTATAGGAAGGATCATACTAGTTTACCTTCACGCAGGCAAGTATGACCCTTTCAGTATACAGAGATCAAGATACTCAGAATCATACTGGTGCAGATGATAAATAAGAAGAACCTTGTGGGTACCATGCAGATTACATGAAGCCCATGAAATTAAGATGTACTATTTATACCAGCTCCCTCTTCACCAGTGTTTTACATAAGAAATAATCTCAGAAGAAGAGATTAGTCCTTCGTGTAATCCTTTGTTTATACCTATAATAGGGTGTGGCACCACCCTTCTATACTTTTCTACTATCTAGAAGTTGCTTAAGGTTCTTTGTTGATAGAACCCTCCCTGTCAACAGATAGGATTACTTTGGTGTATATAAGGCGACTGACTTGAGGCACTCACCCCGTTCTTGGGTAGGACTCTTTTCTGGCAGGATCCTCTTTGGTGGGAGACTTGGGCTCTCTTGTATGGTCTAAATTCTGACTAGAGCTAGAGTTCTTTCATTATATTGGATTGCAGTGGTAGAGCTTTTATACTTTTGGAACTGCGCCAGATTCGCAGTTTTTATCTGTTCCCCAGCAGCCTCGGAGGTAGAAGAGAATTTTTGTCCTGATACTGTTGGGGACCCTAGCAGCTCCCTGACACTTGCCCACCTCCAAAGAAAAAGACAGTGAAAGAACATGAACCATAATGCCAGGTCGTGGTAAAACAAAAAGGGGGAACTTTTGAACTCATTCCAGTTAAGCAATTAATTTTACAGATGAAGAATCTGGCTCTTGTAGAGGTGAAGGACACAAGCCCTAAAGGGCAGGTGTATCCGACCCTAACTCTTCTCTCTACCACCTGAAAGCACAGTAAGGATCAGTTCACTTTCCTTATATTCCATGACACCACCATCACCTAGATATTGAGATCTGCTTTTCTTGCAGTATGGAAAGAGAAAATCTAAAGGGGCAAATACAGGAAATGACAATAGACATAGTCTCCAAGCTTGATTTTACTGAGATTCACTGAATCTTTCAACAATGATTCATATTAGTTATTACCCAACTACACAAGAACAAACCCCACGTGGAAAACAATTTTAAAATATCTCTCAAAATCACAAATGAACAGTCCTTGAGCTCCAAGCCTCTTTCTCTCTGTCTCTCTCTACATATATATAGATATAGATAGCTTATGAATAAACGTGCATACAAACAAATGTTTTTTAGCACTTATACTGGTTAGTAGAAGCCTGCAAATTGCCAAATGTCCATTAGTAGGACATTTATTAAAGAAATGATGATATCAAAATACGTAATAACTATATAGTGGCACCAGGTATCTGTAAAAAGTATTGAATGAATGAATTGAATTGAATGAAAAGAATTGAATGAATGAAGTATTCTGTGCACTGTATGGAAAAATCTATAAAATATTAAGTAAAACTTTTATAAATAAAGAATATACATCATATGATACCTTGTTATTAAACAGGAAAAGGAAAAATTACAATGTGTTTACATTTCTTTCTAAAGGTATATTTAGCAATAAATGATTAAGATATTTTTAGACAGAGAAGATATTAAAAGTTTGGCACTAATATTATCCCTGATTTTTAAGTTATGTGAATACAAAACCTATTCAAAAATTAAACTTCAAATAACAAATGTTATCTACTTAATACTTAAAATATTAATTAAATAACAGACTTCCTTATAATGAAGAAAGAAGAGATTCTTAGCATTTCCTCAAATGAATCTAATCATTAAGCAAAATATGAAATGAGAGATTCTTCTTTGAAAGAGGTATTCTTATATGCCTTGCATAATCACAGCCCTTTTAGTTCTTTGGTCTAAAAATATTTCCATTTCATTTTTCAAAATAAAATCTGACAAAACTTGCCAAATTCCAAGTAGTTTTCAGAGCTTTCCTAATTCCCCATGAAAACACACATACCTTTGTCAGCATAGTTCTTCCTGCCATGAGGGATTCGATGAAGGCCAAGAATATATCCGTCTTCTGTCTCAATGAAGTATTCTTCAGCAGGGAAACCCCAGTGAGAGATAATTTCAGTCTACGGAGAAAAAGAACGATGGAAATTTTGGAAACAATATTAAAAAATCTCTCACGGTAGAAGACAAAGGAGAGGATAATTAAATGAAGGAGAAGCTTAATTAAAAAATCAAAAAGCTATCAGAACATAGTCACTTAATCCAGCAGTCAACATTCCCTCCCAAGAGTAAATCCTTCACTGTTTATGCATATACTCATAGAAAATTAGTTAAACCTTAGTTTAATCATTTTTAGCTTGTTCCATCTAATTCTACCATCATTTTGAGGTTCTTTGCTTCCATCCTGACACCCATGAACAAATAAATACTTCTTTTTTTTTCTAATCATACCAGTTAATATGATAACCTATCACTTTTCTTGTCTTAAGGGGACCCAATGGGGGAGGAGAGGGAGGCAGAAGCATGTATCCATTTATTAGTTGATGAATAAAACTATGCCAGACATTAATATGAGATTGAAGAATGAGAAAAGATGAAAATTAACTGCATTAAAATTTATTTCTTCTTAAGAAAAGATCAATGGAACAACTGAGCTTAGTACAACATAAATAACTCAATTTCAGTAGACTATTATAATAAGTTATCATTATAATATATCATTATCATATCATATTGCTACCATAAATACTTGAAAGTATTTAATTTTCTAATTTTATAGGCAAAAATTTAAGGGATAGGCATAAAAGAAAAATCTGTTTAAGAAAGATCTTTACATGAGACCATATTCCCTGGGATTCCTATTAATTTATCTCTAAGATTGTCTAGAAGCATTTGGATTACTGCAGCATCTGTTTTAGATTTGTTTCTCTTATAACATGTATTTTCCCAATAACTTATTCTTCAGTGAAGAATTGCCATAGTTTTTTATTTACTTAAAGTAACTTTGAAATATTTTAGTTATAGGATTATTTCTGCTTAGTCACTCTAACAGGAAGGTTCTCAGATACTTTTGTTTTTGTATGAAATGCAATTCCCTGGGTATTTCTCCACAATCTATTTTTCTCAAAACTGAATTCAGTAGTAATGTTTCTTGCAAAGTAGTAATAGTTTATTGTTCTGTAGACAATTCAACCAGACTTAATAAAACGCATTTATCTTATGTCATCATTTAACTTATTAAGAATCAGTTTAAGAGTAAAATGAGTTGGTAAAATCTACATTACCAGGTGAGGAAAGTCTAGCAAACTTAATCTAGCGTTCAGAAGATGAGTAAAGAATAAAGAGCTATCTGTATATAAGAGATTAGTGTGTGCAGCTTCATAGAAAGCCACTACATGGGATTTTAGAAAATAATGAACTTTCATCAAAAGTGCATTTTATAAATCAATTGACTTGGAAAAACTCACCACATTCATAAGTATTTCAGGATCCACAGTCATCAGCTCTTCTCCAGATACCTCAGAATGCAGGGTCCCAAGGACCAAACAGATCATCAGCGGCAAGAGCTGCATTTTCATTCTGCATAAAACAGCTTAGTGCTACTTAACCAAATTTTATAATCACTACATAGCTAGTTGTGTACATTCCCATTAAATATTAAGAATCAGCTTTACATTTTCACTAAAAATGTAAGTGAAAATATGAAACAAATGACCCCTGCAATAAGAGGAAGCAAGAAACAAAAAAGTGCTGTAAGAAAGGAAGGAAGGGGCTGGAGCTATAGCCAGCGGGTAGGGCGTTTGCCTTGTACGCGGCCGGCCCATGTCCGCCTGGGTTCGATCCCCAGTATCCCATACGGTTCCCCGAGCACCACCAGGAGTAATTCCTGAGGGAAGAGCCAGGAGAAACCCCTGAGCATCGCCGGGTGTGACCCAAAAAAGCAAAAAGAAAAAAAAAGAAAAAAAGGAAGGAAGGAAGGAAGGAAGGAAGGAAGGAAGGAAGGAAGGAAGGAAGGAAGGAAGGAAGGAAGGAAGGAAGGAAGGAAGGAAGGAAGGAAGGAAGGAAGGAAGGAAGGAAGGAAGGAAGGAAGGAAGGAAGGAAAAGAAAGAAAGAAAGAAAGAAAGAGAGAGAGAGAGAGAAGAGAGAAAGAGAGAGAAAGAGACAAGAAAAAAGAATTCTTTTTCTATTGGAATTCTCCTCATGTCACAGTTCCTTGGAACCTAGCACACACACACTTATCTCCTCTCTACAACCCATTATGGATAAATAACATTCAGAGGACTTAGAATAAAATGGGGGTGAGAAAAAAGAAAGACCAGCACGATTCCAGACTGTGATATCCACCTCTGACATACACATTTTTTTCTCTCCAATTGTGACTGAGACATCTTTACATTCAGTCAACATTAGTTCTGGCCTCTACTATTTATTCCTGCCTCTTATCCCAAATTATATGACAGGAGGCAGATCTATCACCCAAGGGAGCGTGTGAAACATAAGGCTGCATGAGAAGCAGAAGGAAAGAACACTACAACCTCCTTTCTTTCCAAGACCCTCCAGCACAGTCCATCTAGTTTCAGGCAGTGGAGCACAAAACACATGGCATAGCAAAACCTTTAATGCCACAGTGTGGGGACTCTTCCAAGGACACTCAGATGGTGACTTGAAGAGCTGAATCAACAGCACAGACCTCCTACCTATGTTTAAGTGCAAATAATCACTTAAGGAGATGCACACATGTAAAATCAAAACTAAGTCCATATATCACACAAACACAAAAGTTAATTCAAAGTGTATGCACATGTAATACTTGTTCAAAAACATCTATAATTGTTTTATGTCACATACTCACAAACTGGAAAATGTCCTAAATGAGAAAGTAGAGCAAAATACTATGGTATTTGCATACCACTCAGAAATGTAAAGGAAGAAACACACAGTAACACACTACAGTCTCCAAATTATAACTCCAAGTGAAGGAAGTTAGACCAAAAGAAATATCAACACTGTATGATTTCATTTATTTAAAACTCTAAAAAGAAAAGAAATGAAAAGAAGATTAATCTACTGCTAACAAACAGATCAATGGCTTCTGGGGAAGAAAGGACTGGAAGTAAACTTTACAGAAAGTGTTAGACAAACCATTGGGTGATGGGTAGGTTAAAAAATTGAATGCACATATGGTTTCACTGCTGTATTCATATAAAAATGTATAAAATTGTACATATGCCATTCTATCATGTCATACTATGGCAAAAACTACAGCCGTTAACTTATTTTGAGAGGGGTCACTCTAGCTGGGTGGGGATGATTGGGTTCTGGGAATTGCGCAAGGGCTTACACTTGCATGGCATGTGGTCTACCACTGGAGTCCCATCCCCATCCCAAACAGCTGTTTTTAAATAAACTGAGTGCTCCACAAGTCTGAAGAAAATGGTTTTGTTCTCAGGATATTCTAAATTAATTTCCTGTTGGTGCAATTCCTGCTGTTGCTGGAGCTATTTCTCTTAGTAGCAGTGAATCCGGAACATCTAGACAGGAGGCACTGTAACCCTGAATGCATTGGCAAAGCACATCCACTATTTACATTAAAATTACTATTTAAGGTGCTCTAGAGATCCTGTCTTCATATTACCATAAAACAACCACCACAATGCCCATTATTACTAGAGAATGTGGAGATATCAGAGCAAGAAAAATAAGAGTATGTCACAATTGAAATTACTCATGCATGACAATAGTTTTTCATTCAGTCCCTATCCTAGAGTCAGCTGTCCACAGAGGAAGCTCCATAAAGTTAACAGTTGAATATATTCAGCTGAAAATGTTCCATCCAATACAACACTAAGATTTCTCACCTTTTTTTTGGCAAATGATTCCCTTTTTTGTTATATTGCTGTGCATCTGATGTGAGCCCCAGGGGTGGGGGAGGGGGAGGCATGACATGCTGAAAATTGAACCCATGACATGGGAACTCCATCACATGCACACCACCCGGGGCCCCAAAGTTCAACACACACACACACACTCAAGCACGTGCGCCCCCCCCACACACACACACACTTCACTGGGCTGTCAGCAACTTTCCTAGTTCTATCTTTCAGCAACCCATTAAATTCCTCATTTCATCCATTCTGAGGGCAGAGCCAGTGCCTGATTCAACTTAGAACTTCTAGGACCTTAGTAGGGTATTACACACGTATCAGACAGTCAATACATATTTTGAACATATTTAACATAAAATACATAAAATGAACAAAATAAATACATACTTAATAGCGTAGGAGAGACCAGATGTTTTCTGGTTAAAAAAAAAGCCCTAAACCTATTTGTTACTTCATGTTCCTTCTATATTTTCCTTTTTAAATGATCATAAAACAATAATTTAAGCTCCTGTTGCTTCTGCTCTGTCTTATTACTCCACCAACTCTCATTCTTTTAAATACTTTTTTTCTTTAGAAAACTGAGGTTCAACTAGATTAATACTGAAAGCAAAATGATAATAATATCGCAGGGATTTTTCACCAAGGTCGATGCCAAAGCTGGCTCTCCACAATGCCTTCTGGCTAACAAGTTCTAAGTGTCAAACAAATTGCCTTGACCCGGGAGCAAAGGGGAGTGGAGGGACCAGATCTAGGAATCAAGCTTCCCGTAAGAGCTCGCCAGGAAGTAGAAGGCGCCTGGGAAAGGACACGCACCCTCTGAGAGCATCCCATCCCTAAGCCGGGCCACTGAGAGATGCCTCAGGCTAACTCTGGCAGAGGAGGCACCTGTCGGCGCTCTCCAGCGCAGGTGTGGGCGGTGTGAACTAATGCACAGGCCTGCAGCTACTTAAGGGAAGCGCGACTGAGCACCACGAACGTACTCAGCCCCTTCCCCTTGAACCCGTGGGGACCCGAGCTGCAACTCCTGCATCTGGCGTGGACAGGGCTAGCACTCACCTGGAATCGTCCTCCCGAGATGTTGTCCAGAACCGAAGTGCCCTTTCTTGCCGGCCTGGTGGCAGGGACGACACGGAGCTGGCGGGGACGGCCGGACAGGAGGGGTGGGGCCAGCACGCAACTCACTCTAGACTCAGCCAGTCGGAGCTGCAGGCGGCTTGGACGTGGTAGAATCAGCCCCATCGAGCGGAGCATGCGCAGTTTGCGTGTCTGCGGCAGCCTTTAGCCGCCTGGTGGGAAAAATTCCTGAACTTATCTTGGGCGATCACCACCTGCCTGGTCTCTTAACTGCTTCCTGCTCCCTGCTACCCTTGCAGAGTTGGCGCCTCGCTAAGAGTCAGTGGGCCCTATAAATGAAAGTAAACGATGTGCTGCTTACAACGCGCTGAGCATTGTGCCCAATGCAAAGCAATCTTGCTGTGCGTTTTATATTTATTATTAAATGCTAAGGATTATTGAAACCCTAAAGGTTTAGCAGTCAGCTAACCAAAATCTGCTTGCATTCTAATAAGAAAAGACACAACACGATAATAATGAGGTGTTGTGTTATGAATAACAATAAACTGAATAGGGTATTTGTGCACAGTGGATCACTGCTTAGAAGAAAAGATGAAATCTGACCTTTTGCTGCAACGTGGATGAAACCGGAGAGGATGAAATAAGACAGGAAAAATACAAATATCAGACAATTCAACTCGTGTGGTGTATAAAACGCCAGGAAGTATAGCCCAAAACCTTAGGCTTACACTGAGAACTAAAAGTACCGGAGTGAAGGTGGTCGAGGTGCAGAAAGCGTGGCAGGAACCACACAGGCTGTGGTGCGGGACTGTTAGTTCTTTGAGGGAATTGTGGTGTGGTAATACACATCTTCAAGAAGTGTGAAATGGACAGTCTTGAGCTGGACCCATATCGGAGGCCCTGGCCAGCATCCCCCTGCAGGATCGAGGGAGACCTAGATCTTGCCGGACTTCATCCCTGCGGAAAAAGGAGAGGGATGGATTTGGGAGAAACTCTGCCTGGCCACTACTGAGAAAGGGAAGGAAGAAAGACACCGAAACGCAGGGAGTTATGGACAGGATTACTCATTTTACTGAGCACAGTTTAAGCCTTTTATACAATATTTGAGTGGGTGGGGTACAAGCACAAATCACATGACATTTGCAAGCTCCTGGGCCATTGCAACAGATAACAATCACAGATTTAGCATTTGCAAGGTAACAATCATTGATTTACATATTCCTGTGATCAGTAATCAGAAGACCAGGCACATTCTGTCTCACCTAAGATGTAAATCATTTGCCTGCCAGTCTCCCATTGGATAAGCACAGATGTCTTTTATGTAGGTGTAAACTCTTGAGCATCTGGAAGCTCCACTGCCCTGAGAACAGAGCCCAACTCTGGGCCCAGTCCCAAGGGCCTTATGGCAGAAAGTGCCAGGCCCCAATACTAGCTGCTTAGAGCCCAAAGAAACCAAAGTTCAGTCGTAGGGGCACTTGCCTTGCACACTGCCAATCCAAGTTCAATCTCTAGCATCCCATTTGGTCTCCTGAGCCCCACCAAGAGTAATTCTGAGTGCAGAGCTAGGAATAAGTCCTGAGCATCCACTAGGTGTGATCCCAAAACAACCTAAAATTAAATAAAAATAACTTACATCCACAATGTGTAAGAGTAGGAAGAGAGAAAGAGAGAGAGATAAAAGAGATAAAGAACCTGACATAGAGGCAGGCTAGGGGAGAGGGGAGGGAATTGGGGACATTGGTGGTGGAAAATGGGCACTGGTGGAGAGATGTGTCGGGAACACTGTATGACCGAAATTCAAACATGAACATCTTTGTAATTGTATATCTCATGGTGGTATAATCACTATCACTATCACTATCTTCCCGTTCATCATCAATTTGTTTGAGTGGGCTCCAGTAACATCTCCATATGTCCTGTCTCATGCTAGTAGAGCCCAAGGGCATCTGCTTGGGCATCCAGGAACATAAAGAGACTCAAAGCATTATATTAGGTCATGGGAATGACCTAACATAATTGTTACTGGTATTTGGCATATCAAATATGACACGGGCAGCTTGCCAGGCTTGCCGTGAGGGTGGCATACTCTTGTAGTCACCAATATTTAAAATAAAATAAAGTAAAAAAGTACAAATGCCCAAAAATAATTACCTACATACTAAAACCTATACTGTCATGTAAATCAATGTCCTCTCTATTTAAAAGAAAAAAATCTTAAACAAGCAAAAGAATATAGGGATAAAGAATGATGCTGCGCTGTGTGTGGTGAGAAAAGGACCCTGATAAAATAATGTCAGAGCACAGAAAGACGACTGAGAGCCAATGGATACAAGAAGAAAGGGTTTTATTGAACTTTGTGTATTTTATTTTATGTAAATATTTATCAAAAAAATCTCTCTTTTGTTGCACTTTTTGGGTCACACCTGGCAATGCTCAGGGGCTACTCCTGGCTCTGCACTCAGGAATTACTGCTGGTGGTGCACTGGGCGGGGGGAGGGGAGGGACCATATGGGATGCCGAGGATCAAACCCAGGTTGGTAACGTGCAAGACTGAACACAAAGAGAACTAGAAGAGCTGAGACACTTCCTTCCTTCTGCTTTCCAATTTCCCATTTGTCCCTTCAGACCAAATGCAACTGAATCTAATGAATCCTGCACTGTCAGTCTAATGAATCCCAAACCAGCAGTCCTCAGAATCATTAACATGGAGAAAGAGCAGAGGAAGGACTTGAAAAGATCAGCACTAAAATATATAGACCTGTTTACAAGTAAAATTCTAGATTATAACTATGATGAGGAAATGATTAACTTAAAGAGAGCATTTAAGGTCAAAAGATAAGGTGAGATGCCCTATAAAGTCAACATAAATAACAAAGAATGCATATCGAAATGTCACTTGATCACTTGAATCCCGTTGTTCATCGATTTGCTCGAGCGGGCACCAGTAACATTTCCATTGGACCCTATCACGTGCCAATGTAGCCCAATGGCATCTGGTTGATTCAGGAATATGAAGAGCCTCAAACCGTTCCTTCAGGGTCTTAGCAAGGAAGTCTGACCATCTTGTAAGTGGGTGGCCACGTGATCTTTTGACATCCCGTGGGATCCAGTCGGTAACGGCTCTAGTCCAGCGGTTGTCTCCAAATCGCATTACATGTCCAGCCCATCTGATTTTCGATGCCTTGGCAAACGAGACAGCATCCCTGATTCTGGAATATCGACGGAGGTCAGAACTCCGGATTCCTTCACTTGAGTGAGATGTGATATTCCAAGCATAGCTCTTTCGATTCCTCTCTGGGAGACCCGAATAGCATTCTCATCCTGCTTTCGTAGGGCCCAGGTCTCTGAGGCGTATGTTAATGCAGGGAGAACGGTGGAGTCGAAGAGATGTGCCTGGAGCCGGAGGTTCTTTGTCCTTTTAGCTATTTCTTCAATGCCTTTGAAGGCATTCTATGCCGCTCTCTTCCTCCTGCGCAGCTCAGGTTTTAGGTCATTCATCATGTTGACTTCTCGACCTAGGTATACATAACTGCTGCATTCAAAGATGCTTGTTCCATTGAGAGTGAATGGGGCCTCTGGAACTAGTTCATTTTTCATAAACATAGTTTTCTTCAGATTCCGTTGTAAACCTATCTTTCCACATTCTTGGTCAAAGTCAACCAGCATTTGTGCCGCTTGGCTAATGTTTGGTGTTATTAGAACGATGTCATCAGCGAAGCGGAGGTGGTGTAGTTGCCGACCATCTATCTCCACTCCCATTCCTTCCCATTCTAATTGTCGCATGATGATGTTCTCGAGGGTGGCGCTGAAGAGTTTTGGTGAAATGGTATCACCCTGTCGAACCCCTCTTTTGACATCAATGATCACTTCTTTGTAGAATGGTGAGATCCTGGTGGTGAATCCGTAATACAGCTCACAAAGGATCTTGATGTATTGGGTTTGAACACCCTGTTTGACTAGGGCTTCGATGACTGCTTCAGTCTCCACAGAATCAAAGGCTTTCTGTAAATCAATGAACGTGAGACAGAGCAGCATCTTGTACTCCCTCAATGAGCTTGGTTACTGTGTGGGTATGGTCGATTGTGCTGAAAGGTTTCCCTTCCGGAAGCCTGCTTGCTCACATGGTTGTCCTTCATCTAGTGTTCTGCTAATCCTGTTCAGGATGACTCGTGTAAACAACTTGATCGAAATGTACAAGATATATAATCTGAGAAGGCGGTGAAGTTATAGGAGAACTGAGAGTGTTTTACTTGACACAAATAAAAAGAAAAAGAAAAACAAGTTTAAGAAAGAGGAAATGACCCACCAAAGCAAGTGCTAATGGCAACTGCGTGGGGAACATTAAGAAACATCAAATCTAGCAACAATCCTGTATGCCAGCTTTTAATAAAAGTGCCTCATCCACCTCTCAAGACTACCTCCATATCCTCATTTTACAGGTGAGAAAATTAAGGTTTAGGGTACTACATTGCCCAAAGTCATTAAGGTAGAAAGAAAATTATCCCAAATTGCCAACCAGGAAGTTTAAATCCAGTTTGTCATCTGTGAATGAATGAATATAAGAAAACACAACAGAAAAAAAAACTTTCATCCAAGTAAGGGGAGAGTTTCTCTCCTTCCTGATTTTATATAATTCCTGATTATATGATTTTCTATAATTCCTGATTTTCTATAATTACAAATAATAATTACAAATTATTTTCTATAATTACAAACCACACCTTATATAAAAAAAGATTTAACAAAGACAGGTAGTATAAGGTGGGGTGTGTGTATGTGTGTGTTTGTGTGTGTGGCATGAAAAGAGAGCAAGAGAGAGAAAGAGAGAGATGGAGACTTGACAAGTCAACAGACTGGTGGGTTGAAGATGAAAACAATATAACAATATCAATAGTAATTTTTCTATCATTTAAGATGGAGTAATAATGAGTAGATTTACTCTTATACCTTAAACAGTTAGAGAATAAAAGTAGGTGATAATGGTTTTGAACACTGGGCCATCAATAGTAACTCAGAGAAAATGAAAGCAAATGTAGTTATTCCTGTAATTTCCCTTCCAATAACTGCCCAGAGAGAATGTACAGGCTTCATTCAATTCAAGAGAGGGGAACCTATACAAATCAAGAAGTTTCCATGAATGAAGGAGATGGATCAGAATTGAGGGAGTCCAAGGTGGTAGAGGTTACGGAACAGAGCACTAGAGTGTAGAGCCAGAGAGAGCATGAGAGAGAGAGAGAGAGAGAATATTGTTTTTTCTAGAGATCTTCAGTTCCTTTTATGTCTTGTACTGCTTATTAGCTAGAACTTTGCATGCGAAGAAACTGCATCAGACCAAAGTACCATCTGAAAGAAACAAACTAGAAAACTCCCCAGGGTCCTATAACACTGAAAATAGTAGGATACCTTGCAATACACGAGGTAGCAAGGCAGAAGATCCATGAAGCTATTACCTCAGTATTGGAGTCAAATTAATACTAGAGAATAACTGCTTAAAAAATAATACTCTGCAATTAATCTTTACTATGGAAGAAGACAATTATGTGGAGGGAAAGAGAACTTTTAACAAAGGGTGGCAGAAAAACTGGTTAGTCAGTTACAGAACAGTGGATCTCATTCTTGCTCCTATTTTATGCAAACATTAACTCACTAGATTATGGATATAAATGTGAGAGCTAATAGTACAATATTGTCTAGAAAATGTGAGAAACTTTGGGTTTTGTCAAAGATTTTTTAATTACAATATAAAAAATCACAAACTGAGAGAGAAAAAATCAACAAATTGTTTATCTTCAAAATAAAAAGGCATTTGTTCTCCAAAACATACTTTATAACCACAACGTAGCAATTCATACCTGTTAGTATGGCTGCAATCTTTTTTTTATAGGTGATAGCAACAAGATTGGTGAGAATTTGGAGAAACTGGAACCTTCATCAACTGCTAGTGAAATGTGAATAAGACCATAGTTATTCAAAAGCTAGAGTAGCCACATAACACAATAATTATACTCAGGTACATGCAAAGGAAAAGGCATGACCATGTAACACCTTGCAATGAATAGTCACAGGAACATTGCATATAAAATTCAGTTCACCCAATGTACACAAATTGTTGATTGAATGAATGAATGAATGAATGTTATATGGAATACATGGAATGTTTATTGACCAACTTTAAGTTGCTGTCTAGACATAGCTCATTTTAAATTTTTCAATAATCTGACTCTAATCTGTAGGATATAAAGAAACACAGCAGTAGGGGAATACCAAAAGGCCAAAGGAAAAAGAAACAAGATCATGTGAACTGGTTTTCAGAAGGAAGCTTGCCACTGTGGAGGAGGAGGATCGGACAGAGAAAGGAACACTATATGAAATGCAGGGTACTGCATCAGTACCAGTACTACAAACCAGAGAAAAACCTAAAAAGAAAAGAAAAGTAGCCTCCTGTTAGAGAGAGGCATGGGTATCAGAGGGAAACTGGGGACATTGGTGGAAGGAAGTGAGCACTGGTAAAGGGAGTGGTATTGGCACATTGTATTCCTGAAATTTAATTATGAATAACTTTGTAATTCATGGTCACATAATAAATTTATTTTAAAATAAAATTATTTTGAAATAATATTTTATCATTACAAACTTATTGATATTAATATGTTATTATTAGATACTATCTAATAATATTAAATTATTTTTACATTAAATCATTATTTGATATCTAATGATAAGTTGTTATTATTATATGAGATTTATTAACACTCTTCAGCCTGTTTTGGCAGACCACATTCCAGGTGACACTGACAAACAGTTGCATAAAAAGCAAATACTGAATCTAGTTTCTTCGTCAACAGACGGCACCTGTGTGGCAGCTAGAACGCGTCCTGTACTGTACTGTAAGAAACGGAGGCTCGTCCGACCCAGCAGCATCGTTCTGCTTTCCAAGGTCAGTACCAGTAAGACGCGGGCACTGTTCGTGAACCAGATGCTCTGTGGGAGTGATGGTTGGCTCTTGCTGACTTTGGCTTAAGAATTTTCCAAACCAGCCAGAGAAATAATTCCGTAGTTAAGATACCTGCCTTGCATGTGGCCAGCCAAGCACCGAATATGGTCCCCTGGACACCCCCAGCTGTTTTCCCCACACACACACACCTCACTAAGTTTCCAAACTTGGCTAATTATCAAGGTTTCTGGTGGGGAGGGGCGTGTTTAAAATACTATGTTCCTTGATTCCTGTGTCATAGAAGCTCTTAATTTGGTTGCTTTGGGATTGAACCCAGAAAGCATGTAAATTGTTCTTCAACCAGATTAGGAAAGGGCTGACTGTGATCTTTCGGTTTGGTTTTGGGGCCACACTGGCAGTGCTTAGGGTCTGTCTGCCTCTAATTATATCCTGCTGGGGATAAATCTGGACCTCCAGCCCAGCGTGTGCTTGGCCTGTTAGATTCTCACAGGCCGCTGATTTTTAGCTTTTTAAAGAGAAATGGGAGGGAAGTTTGGTGCTTTCCTCACATTTCGAAGGAGAAAGGTGTATCTTTTATTTATTTATTTTTTCTTTGTGGGTCACACCCGGCAATGCTCAGGGGTTACTCCTGGCTCTGCACTCAGGAATTACTCCTGGTGGTGCTCGGGGACTATATGGGATGCCGGAGATCGAACCCTGGTTGGCCGAGTGCAAGGCAAACACTCTACCCTCTGTGCTATCACTCCGGCCCCCAGGCTCCTTTCTTGCAACTGTGCAGCTGTGCCATACACACACCCTCTCTTGGTGGTTCTGCCCCCAAGCAGCCACGCAGTTAATGAGCGTTACTGCGGAACACTTGAGCCAAACGTACTAGCACCACACCCAGGCGCATGTGACTCCGTCATAATGGCAACAGTAGAGAAATGGAAGAGGGAACAAACATAAAAATAAAGAAATAAGATTTCGTAAATTTCTAAGCTGATACCAGGTGAATTTTTCTCTTCACAGTATATAAAGTAAAGGAGATTAGTGCACAACTGTAGGGAAGCTTTTGATTGTTTCCTCTTTAAGTTGAATTTCTTTTAAATAGGTTGCTTTTTATCTTGTTAAGTGGTTACTTTATAGATTATTAGTGCAAATAGTATTCTTAAAACTACACATTAAAATTTTAAGGTTGATTTTAATAATGTCTCTCTACTTTTTTTATTTCTTAATTTTTTATTTGCTGTGTATTATTGTTGGACTCAGCGAAGGGCTGGCCGAGCCATTTACTGTCCTCCAGAGCTCCATGGGCTGCTTCCACGTGGGGCCGAGTGGCACAGCTATAGATCTGGAGTGTCTCTTCCGGGGTTTCTGGCTGTGGTGGTTGGGAGCTCGCAGCCACGCCTTCTGACATGGAGGTGGAGAAATGGGAGGAGAAGCACAAATACTGGCTCCGAGTCCAGCCAGCATGACCCTCCCCACACGAGTGAGCGAACCCTTAGAGTTATGTTGGACTCTGCTAGGGGGCGATAGTCTTAGATAATACTGGAAGTTAGGACCAGGTCCTTCTCAGGATCTTTCACATTTATACACTGATTACAGTTTTAGGCAGGTTCTAGCTGTGGCCCGTCATCCCAGTGAGCCTAGCAAGAGCCCAGGGGAACCCCCCATACCATGAGGTCAGTCATTCTCAACATCCAGACTCCACAGCTCCTCAGAGCTCCACCTAAGAGAAAAGCAGATCTCTCCCTGTTGAGGTTTATCAGTAAGCTCAAGATGAGAGCCTACTACTGAGAGTACACAGAAGAGCCTGGCAAGCTACCCGTGTTGTATTTGATATGCCAAAACCACTAACAGTTATAGACCGCATTCCCATGACCTGAAGGAATGGGTTGAGGCTCCTTGTGTTCCTGGAGCAAGCAGATGCCCTTGGGTTACACTTGCTTGCGACAGGACTTATAGAGATGTTACTGGTGCCCGCTCGATCAAATCCATGAACAACAGGAAGACAAGTGATACAAGAAATAAATATTAATATTATTTTAAAATAATTTTATTTTAAAATAATAAAATTATTTTAAAATAATAAAAATTAAAGTAAATTTAAAATAAAGCAAATCATGATAAAATGAGGAAATACAAATACATACTATAACTTGGATGAACCTATAGAACTTTATACCAAAAGAATAAAAAACAGTCCAAAATGTATAGACTGACAGTAGATTAGTGGTTGTCTAGAGATAGTGGTAAGGGATGGGGAGAATTTAGGTCGAAAGCTAAAAAACTTTTTTTTGGGAATGAAAACATATTCTAAAATTAACTGTGGTAATACTTGTGCAACCTCTTTTGTATATGCTGAAAGACATTTGTTTGTACACTTTTAAATGGATGAATTATATGGAAAACAAATAATTTCTCAATGAATTTATTTTTAAATTGTTATTTAAAAATTATAAGGTGTGTTCCTTAACCTTAATAAGAAGACCAAAAACTCAACTTAAAAAGTGGGCAATGGGCCAGAGTGATAGCCCAGTGGGTAGGACTTTTGCCTTGCACGTGACTGATCCAGGTTTGATCTCTGGCATCCCATATGGTCCCCTGAGCAATTCTTGAGCACAGAACCAGGAGAAACCCCTGAGCATCCCTGAGTGTGACCCAAAAAGAAACAAAAACATGGGCAAAATACATGAGCACATCACCAAAGTTGATATGCAGCTGACAAATAAACACATGAACATAAACTCACCATAATTAATCATCAGGGAAATACAAAGTAAAGCCACACAAAATAGGAGTAGTCTAACCACTAAAAAAATCTGAGTTAAAAAATGTTGATAAGTGTTGGAGGACAGATTTAGCTAATCTGGGAGTATTGTTGTTTTGCCCATACCCAGCTTAATCTTATTTAAGTCAAGGTTCATTCTAATGAGACCTCTCTTCTATGTAAACACTGCTAGAGGGTGTGGCACTTACAGAAGTCACCTTGATTGAATAACTTCTGACTTATACATCTACTAAGACTTCTATGTTTTCTAGCTTGGGCACAGCTCCTCTTTATACCCACTGCACCCAGCGTGGGACAGTTAGGAATTTACCAGGAGACTACCACCCTGGCTACGCTGAGACTAAAGGAAGACTATAGGAAGGATCATACTAGTTTGCTCTAAGCAGGCAAGAGTGACCCTTTCAGTACACGAGAACAAGATACTCAGAATCACCCTGGTGCAGATAATAATAAGAAGGACCTTGTGGGTACCATCTAGATTACATGAAGCTCATGAAGTTAAGATGTATTACTTTATATCAGCTCTCTCTCTCTCTCCAGTGTTTTACATAAGAGATAATCTCCTTAGTCCTTGGCATAACCTTTGTTTATACCTGCAATAAGGTGTGGCACTACACTCTGTTTAGAGTTCTTTGTTGACATGACAACCTCCCGATTGGATTACTTTGGTGTATATAAGGGGGCTGACTTGAGGCCCCTTCACCTTTTGCCTTTTGGTTCCTCAGCCTTCAGCTTTTGGCTCCTGCAGCTTTTTGGCTTTTGGCTTTTTGGCCTTTTGCTCTTTGGCCTTTTGCTCCTTCTTCTGGGTAGGACTCAGCTCGGGTGAGATCCTCTCTCTCTTTGGTGGGAGACTTAGGCTCTTTTGTATGGTCTAAGTTCGGACCAGAGCTAGAATTTGTTCATTATATTGGATTGCTGTGGAAGAGCTTTTGTACTATTAAAAGCCATTTTTGGAACTGCACCGGACTCGTGAGTTTTCATCTGTTCTCCGGCGTCCTCGGAGGTAGAAGACAACCTCTGTCCTGACACTGTTGGAGACCCCTGCGGCGTTCCCGACAGATAAGGGTATGAAGCAGTTAGAAATCTCACACATTACTGGTCATTGGGAATGCAATATGAAAGAACCACTTTAGAAAATCATTCCAAGGATTAAGAGGTTATACAAATGCCTAATTCTTGACCCAGCTATTGTATTTCTAATTTACCAAAAATAAATGAAAAGTGTCTGCGTACAAATTATCAGCACTGTTTTAGTTGTAAAAAGAAAAAACCAAAAAATAATACACGTGCATAATCATAAATAGATAATCAAGGTGTGACATATCCACACATGGAATAATAACCATCAATTTTAGAGGAACTGCTAATGCACACAATTAGATACGTAACTCAAAATAATCATTCAAAAAAGAAGGCAGACAAAGTATTTTTTTGATTGATTTTACTGCTAGAAAATTCTAGAAAAGAATAGACCAACCAACAAGAACAGAATAAAACGATCATTGATTGCCTGGGGAGTTTTTTTTTTGGGGGGGGGTGTGGTGTTGGAGGTCGGTTAAAAATGGCTACTTATAAAGGGAATATGTGTTTATTATTTATTATCTTGTGTATGGTAATGGTGTCCCGGGTACACTAGTATGGCAACACTTAGAAAAATGTATTCTTTTAAATATGTGAATTTTAATCTTCATCAGCCATAACTTAGTCAACTGGTTTAAAGAATCACTATCACTATCACTATCACTATCTTCCCGTTGATCATCTATTTGCTAGAGCGGGCACCAGTAATATCTCCATATGTCCTGTATCATGCTAGTAGAACCGAAAGGCATCTGCTTGCTCCAGGAACATAAAGAGCCTCAAACCATTATATTAGGTCATGGGAATGACATAATATAAATGTCACTGGTATTTGGCATATCAAATACGACACAAGCAGCTTGACAGGCTTGCCGTGTGGGTGGCATACTCTTGTAGTCACCTCTAAATAAAGCATTTATTGATGAACCACGCAGCCGCTAGCAGCGGCGCGAGCCGGGCTGTGATAGTCTGGTCTGCTGGGTGAAGTTGTGACGAGAAAGAAGTCCGGATGTGGAAAACGGCGGCCTCTTTAAACAGCGTTTAAAGAATACTATTTGCTAACATTTACTGAGCCCCTGTTATGTGCCAGATACATGCATAGTTTACATTGGTCATATATTTGAGACATGAATAACCTAAGAGCTATTTTCCCTCTTCAGAGAGAATATAGCAGCTAGAGCCATGAATATAATGTTCAAACTCAAATAGTTGGATGCCAAAAACTCAAATTCTATTCACACTCTGAGAACTGTAGCTTATTTCCATTTATCTTTTCTTTTCAGAGTGTCTGTCAATTTCCCCTGCAGTTGTGGATTTAGAAAAGAACAACACCAGGCTCTTGCCCTTAGACTGTAGAGAGCTGGGAAATTAGAGCCTGCAAGAAAGAAGGTCCAGCTCTTCTGGTCTATGGACATGAAAGTGTGAAGCCAAGAGGCCAGGCCAAGCAGTATTCTGCAGTCAAAACTGAACATTGTCTCATTTTTCATTGGCAGTAGATGGCAGTAGTGTCATCAAGAAAACTGGTTCTATATTTGGTTCGCCTATAGAGAGGGCCTTCAGTTCCATTCCTGCACTGAAGTTATCAGTAATTCAGAACTTTGGCCTTGTTTTTCCTAGCCCTCACTGGTTCTATCCTGTCTCTGTCACACATTTCAATGCTAAGACTTCCTGGAACTCCCATCTTTGTTCACTTAATTGTGCTGCCTCCCGAAGTAGGCAATATTGTCTTGTTTTGTTGTTTCCATTAAAAACTGATGAAAATGCAAATTGGCTTGTTGTTAATAGAATCAGGTAAAACAGATTTGAGGAAAGGGGTAGGAGCTATAACAGGGAGAGTGAATAGAAAACAGGAAGTTAGACTTTGATCTGAGAAGGAAGAAGGGGCCTCTTCTTTCCTATTCTGGGCTTTCGGATAGAACTGTCATAAAATCAACCAGTGGACAATAGTGTCATAGCCAAGCATCAGAAGAATATTGTTAAGTTATTGTTTAAAGACCCATAATTTCCACTACACAATTGCTTTTGAATCTAACAGCATTTAAGGACATGTATTAAGGACTAAGCCTTGAGTAAAGGACACAGTAATGAGTATTTATTTGAGTGTGGGTGCTTTTGCACAGGACTGGAACAGTCACTGTCTAAAGACAAATCAAGTCTAAATATCCTCAGTTATGTTTTATTTGCCAACAGAACTGAAACCTCAGCATGCTCTAGGAATTTGACTCAGTAGTCAAATTTGACTTCCTTCCTTCCTTCCTTCCTTATTTCCTTCCTTCCTTCCTTCCTTTCTTTTTTTTTTTGGGTCACACCTGGCTATGCTCAAGGGTTACTCCTGGCTCTGCACTCAGGAATTACTCCTGGCCATACTCAGAGAACCATATGGGGTGCCGGGATTGAACCGGGTCAGCCGCATGCAAGGCAAGCACCCTAGCCACTGGACTATCACTCTGGTCCTCCAAATTGGAAGAGTTTAGAAGAGAGAGATAGGGCAGGGGTTAAGGCACTTGCCTACCATGTAACTGACCCCAGTTTGATCCATAGACTGCATGTGGTTCTCTGGAGAACTGCCCAGAGTGACCCCTGAGCACAGAGCCAGGATTAAGCCCTGCTGAATGCAACCCCAAAACCAAATATAAATTAAAATCAGAATGGTGCCATAAAAGGACATAACTCTGTCTTCTCTTGGAAAATGAAAGGCCCAGTGCCCCAGTGTCCATCTCCCACATGACCCTTATGTGCTGAACAGCAGGCATGTTCTCAGTGAACCCCTTCGGTGTTGTAGTTGAGGGAGAGGCAGCAGGTCTCTGTTCATTCGTGATTCCCAGGTGCTTCAATATCTTCAAGAATGAAAACATTGAGTAATAAAGATGCTCTGACTCAGAGTTGGAAAGAAGATAATTTTATTGGAAAGGAAAAGAAAAAGGAGCTTCCTATGTGGGGAGGAACTTAGTATAGGGCTAAGTTAACTATGGGTCTTTTTGAGTTATTTTTTTAATTGGAAAACCAGGTCTTTGTGTTACAGGAAATGTAGGGAAGTTAAAGATAAAAGTTTTCCTGTGACCCTTTTAAATGAAATTTGGACTCTTGGCAAATGTTACAGAGAATGGCAGGATGTAACAGATCCTTGTCAGGCCATTTCTCTTAGATATTTTCTATTATCTTAACCTCCCCGTGAGGTAAGCTCTTATTTCTGATGGATAATTGTTAACTCCCTATATATCAGAAAAAGCCTATATATCATATATATATATATATATATATATATATATATATATATATATATATATATATATATATATATATATATCCCTATATATCAGAAAAATTTGCAGGAAGTCACAGATGTAGGATGGTCCAGCCAAAAACAAGACTGCTTACCACAGCTGGAGACGGTAAACTGAGGCTCCTCTTCCAGGGTCAGACCCTACCCCTCCTTCCTTCACTCTAGTAGGTATAATACCAGCATGTCTCTCTAGGTACCTAAGCCACACACGTACACACAGGATACCACATTCTTCTCTTGCTGTGTCAAATTCCATTTCATGGTGACATGTTTCCTCACACCCTAATCTTCATTCATATCTAATACTTTTCAGACCCAAGAAACCTTCCTTTCCTGGGGTCAAAGAGATAGTACAGCCATAGTACACATGGTAGGGACAGCAATAGAACACAGGCCTCCTCCTCTCCCCTCCTTTTTCCATCTTCTCCTTTTTACTTCCTCTTTCAACTTCTTTCTTCTTCTTCCTTCTGCTTTCTCTGCATTTTTTTCTTGAGTAGAGGGTGAGAGCAGTGCTAAGGGTCAAACCTAGGGCCTGTCACAGTGAAGGCATGTGCTCAACCACTGAACCACATCTCTGACCTTTATGCGTCAAGGGGTTCTTTGGCACTAATGAAAATGTTCTGGAATTGAATTCATTGTGTGTCGGGATTGCTGTACACTATCATCAAAGGAGCAGACTGCAAATCTCTGAAATGACAAGAGTGACAAGAGTGAATTTATGTGGAGTGTGAATTCTATGTGAGAAGGCTGTGGAAAGAGCGATAAGGTCTGAACACACGGGATCAAAGGACTCTGAGTGGTCATGTATGCCCATCAGCTTGTGCTCTGCGCAGTGAACTTCACATTTTACATTTTCAAATCAAGGTTTCTGGTTTCTGTTTCGATTTTTCAATCCTTCTTAGGCATTTATCTGGAAACAGAACTATTACCCCTGTTTATCACAGAACAGGAGACAAGGAATCTAGCTTTGAAGGAAATGGTGGAGCCAGTCCTGGAGCTATGGGGTGAGGGAACATTCCAGGTAGAGATCCTGTAAATACAGAAGTTGGTGCTGCTCCTGGGATGTGAAGAAACAACCAAGGGGTCAATAGAGGTGGGAGATTGTGCAAGCATTGGGCTGAGGGCCCGTGTGTGCTCCCTGTTGTGAACTTTGACTTTTACTGATTTGATTGTGTTTATATTGTTATTTTAATCTTGGCTATAATTAAGGAGCTTATAAACATCTTACTATTCACCTAGGTGACATTTTAAGACAATGAAACTGTGCTTAAGGTTTTGAAACTATCTGTTTTCTATACCGTGTTCAATAGTCCACAAATCTCTGGAAGTCAGTAACATTATCATGTAAAAAGTGAGGGAGTCAGAGGCGCAAGAGATAGTATAGCAGTTAGGGCGCATGCCGAGCACACTGCTGGCCAGGGTTTGATTCCCGGCACTATGTCCTCTAAGTATTGCAGGGTACAATTGATGCAAGCCTGGAGGCCCCAGTACCACAGGGCCCATCAAGCATTCCACCCTTGAGACTCGGCACTGAACAGCATGTTGGTTGACCAAGAATTGTCAGTGGGGTCCCTGGGCCTCCTGAGGACTGCTTTAGAGCTACTCTCCTAAAAAGGAAGAAGGAAATACAACAATGGACTGGAGAGAGAGTTGCGGTATTTGCCTTGCTATGCAGCTGATCCAGATTCAATCCCTGGCATCAATTATAGTCCTTAAATATTGTTGCAGGTGGACCCCACGGGTGACTTATGTGAGGCAGGAAGGGGAGAGAGATGGTCGCTTTCTCCCCAGCCGCCTCTGCCACCCGGGACCCGCTGGGCAGGCTAAGGACTGATAAAGTCTGCGATGAGCCCCTGCACGGCGTGGGCCTGAGCCCCACCAGCCCCACGAGGTGGCCGTCAAGCCACGCCTGAGGTCCGCTTGATCTCTAGGCACGGGAGTTGATCCCCACCACCCGAGGTTTCTCGGGGAGCCACGGACTCAGGCTGGAGCGAGGAATTGCTCTTTGCAGGAAAGGAAAGTCAGTCCTAGGCCTTACCCAGGTCTGCCTCAAGGTTCTTGTCTTCCTCGCAGAAAAAGAATTTTCAGGAGTCGAGGAGCAGTGAAGTAAAATAGGTTTTATTGAGGAGGTTTTAGGTGAGGGGGAGGGAGAAAAAGAAAGGAAAGAGTAACGCGCTCAAGGGAGAACGCGGGCTGCTCCAAAGGCGGAGAGCGAGTAAAAGAGAGAGTACACATCTCAAGAGGGGAGATGCGGGCAACACACGTGCTCAGGCAGCATGTGCACGCAGGCAACATGTGTACCCAGGCAGCATGTGCGCCGGCGACATGTGTGCCCAGGCAGCATGTGCGCGCATGCAACATGTGAGCCCAGGCAGCATGCGCCGCCGTCCTTTGGTCAGGACGGCTTTTATAGATTTCTCCCCAAGTTACTCCCATATGGGGCTTTAACCTCGGTTGCTAGGGCCCCGTTGCCAAGGGGAGTAGACTTTGGGAGTGGTCTTCTTTGACTGGAATGTCCTGGGGTCTTCCTTGAGCTGGGTCCTGGGCGGGAAGGATGATTCATCTCCCTCAGGAGATTTACACATTCCTTTTGGCCTTTCCTTCCTCCAGGGTCTATTGTTAATATGGTCTTATCAAGTTTGGTTTCCGGCGGCTTTCAATCAGGTGTGGCTCTGGAGCTCTTCTTCAGGAATTTATTGCCATGTGGCGCCCCCCTGTCTGCCTGCCTACAACAATCCCCCTAGAGATTTCACCCCCTTAAATCTTTAAGGGAAAGTGGTCGAAGGTCCGTCTTCTGTATTTGCTTCCTGCTGACAAGAGGGGCTTGTAGACCCTGCCTCCATGGGGTGAAATCTCCTTACTACCTTAGTTTAAATGGGGCCCAGGCAATGAATGAAGGTTAGATTCCTGAAGTTTTTCATCTGCAAGACAAAGACCAGATCAATTAGGCTAAGAAACATTACTTTGAAATGATTAGACCCTGAAGGAGTGCAAAGGTCCCTTCTTGCCCTAGTGAGGGCAGAGTGGTTTGCTGCTGATGGAAAACACCAATGTTAAGGTAGAAACACCAGCCACCTCTCTGGCTTTCTGTACAACATAGAAAAACGTTAATCCTTCCACTGAAGGTTTTAATAGGAATGAATAGATAACTATATTTCGAACATTTGAGCATTTACATGAACTTAAGTTGCCAATTCTTAAGATTAATCTCTGACACATGAAGCACAGTTGAGTTTATTTTAACTGCCCTGTTTAGTCCCTTTTTATGGACGGTTGTTATTTACTACAGTTTTTATGAATTGAGAATGAACACTTAACCAATTTGGATGCTAACTTGAAGACCCTTGGCCTATTAGCAGACTTTAGAGTACATTTGCCTCTTAGCTGATGTTGCTGGTTGGACCGATGACATGTATAACTTGAGTTTCCTTTTAGACTAGGCTGATTACTCACAGTTAGTAAAGCAAGTTCTATTTGGATTATTCAAGGGGTACCTTTTAAATTAAGTCTATTTGGATACATACATTCATTTAATTGCCTTTTGTAGCTAGAATTTGATTTGTACAAAAGTTATAGAAATATGGTTTTCTCTCCACCTTTGCTTTAAATTTGCCAAATGACTTTATAAACCTGACTTGTTCTTTTGCATAAACACAGCAAAACTGGAGAACTTTCCACTTAGGGTACCCGTTACTACTAAGAAGTTCTGGGAATTGGCTAAGACAGAGCAGGCAAACACCAATCATGGTATTTTAATGTTTTTACCTGTTACGTCAGGGCTACCCCAGGCTTGGCCATGAAGATCAGGTTCCATGATGAGCTACAGGTGACCTCGGGCCTTTTTCACTGTGTTGAGCAGAGCGTGACAACATCCCTCTTTGGGGCTGAAGCCATTCCCTACTGCAGCAGTAGTCCTTGTTGCATGGCCCAGGCAGTTGTTAGTCACCACAGACTGGCAGATTTCTCGTTCCTTACAGCAGAGATGATCTTTGGTTCTTCCTTTAGCTGGCCTGCCTCTAGGGTCTCCCTGA
Organism: Cryptotis parvus; assembly: GCA_021461705.1. Taxonomy (NCBI): domain Eukaryota; kingdom Metazoa; phylum Chordata; class Mammalia; order Eulipotyphla; family Soricidae; genus Cryptotis; species Cryptotis parvus. The sequence continues at coordinate 86,169 of JAJIBD010008158.1, forward strand.
GGTTTGTAGGGTACTTGCAGCTGTACCTGTGATAACTACATGCTTTTGTCATTTAGACCAATCCCTTTGACTTCTATTTTTCCTGGAAGAGGGCCTTGGGGTCCCATACTGGCTTTCCTGTCTGCAAGAGGGCTAGGCCCTATTACAGAGAGGAAATATTTTGTTTGAGTTTATGCAAACCAACATAGTGTCATGAAACATCAAAAGACGTACTGAAGGTGTAAAGAGAGAAAAGCATATATTACACTTTACTCACAATGAAGTGCAATACACCAATTTGCTGTTGGAACTGCTTAAAAGAAGCATAAAGTTCTGTTGAAATAGAGCAGACAGTTTAACAGTATTCTGTGTAACTTATTTAACTCCATGTTAAACAAAACCCTAATTACCAGTTTTTAGGAGCACTGTAACAGGAGTTTATACCATCTGTTTAATATTTTTTTCATAGATCTTACCAACGAGATACTTTAGAAAAGAGTTTCATAGTTTCTGTAAAAACAAGCCTTTACTTTAACAGAATTCCTTTTTTTTTTCCACAGACATTTCCATTCATTATCTTTTTGTTACTTAAAATGCATTGTCTAGACTCCTTATAGTTACACCCTAAAGGTATTAACTTCCTTATTTTACAGAGCTCAGTACAGGCTGATCTTTCAAGAAGTTTGGAAACACTTTGCTAATTATTTTTATTTAGCATGACAAGCTACTTTAAAGCATTAATTCCATATTTTAGGAGAACATAAATAATGCAAAGTAAAAAGTACTTATAAGATTACTATTAAGAAACCGTGACTTTACACTTGTGAATGAAAGTTTTCAATTTAAGGCTAGGTTGATACCTGATAACAAAGCTTACATATATTATAGCTATTTTAATAATAGCACATACTGGGCAGATTAGAAACAATGCCTGAAAAGGAAAAACTGATTGCTGTTATTTACTTTGCACATTTTAATTTTTTATGTTTAGAAGCCACAAATTGAAAGAAACATTCCTGGCTCCTTGAATGTGGCTGACTTTCTTTAGCCCTGAGGCTGCTCTGGAATTTTACCTGAAAAGCCTTTAAGGCATAATGCTGTGGCTTTAGATTTATTAGACTGAGATTTTGAGATAACCCCATTACAGAAATAAAACAAATATGTAGACATATCAACATACGGCATTTGAACCAACTTTTGTGAAACACAAGATTTTCTTGACTTAATTACAACAGTTTTTGTACCTTAGTTAATTTTGAAAATAGCCTAATTTTTTATTAGAATTTGACTAAGGCTTATAAGGCAAAGCTTTGCACAATTTTACAAAGTTCTTATTTTTTCCTGATTCTGGCTTTTAGCTTTCGCCCTTTTTTAACAGCACAAGTTTTGCAGCTGAGAGAATTTCAGGCATTAGGAACCCTTAAAAAGGTTTTTGACAAAAAACCGGCCACCTAGGTTATGGCTGAATTAAGTTGTAAACTTAATGCTACTATTTTAGCTTTCCTAGTTTTTAATTTTTAGTTCCAAGTTCTGAATGCACCTTAGTGGCTTTTGCTAACGAGAGGCATAGTAAATAAAGTTAAAATTAGTTACGATGTCCAATCTTTGGAGATAGATGTTAGTGAGGACAGGTTAGGCTGTAAAAACCTGTAAATTGAATTACTGCATTAATACCCTTTTGAAATTAATTACCACATTTGTGCCTTCTTTGGTTTGATAATACTATACTGGACCTGTTAAGGAAAACTGCTGTTAAGCCTATTGGGTAATTAAGGTCAGCAGCCAGTGCTCATCTGCGCAGGCCCTGCTGTGCTTTTGCTTTTTGCGTGCAACAATTGGACAAAATTATTAGCCATCTTAGGTGAACTTAAAGCAAAGGTTAGAAATTGAACTTTCTTTATAAACTTGAAGGATCTTCCCAAAATGTCCCTAGCTGCTTGCGTCACTGAAGCTTATTGAGAAGGGCGCTTGGACCTTCACTCTGCCAGCTTCTTTCCCAGCCACTTCCCTAGGGAAACTCCTGGGTGGATCCAGCAGGTCTGGAATGACAAGAAGCTCAGCTCTAAGCACACCCTGCTCGGCTGGACCTTGGGGAAAGATAGATAGATACCTGAGCTGCGTTAGACCACAGTGGGCAGTGGGCTTCCCTGCAAGTATCTTTTGCTGAGCTTTTTCCTTTAAGAAGCCTAGGTCTATGAGGGGAAACCTGAGCTGCCTGAAGTGACCCTAGGAGTGGAGGGGCTCCTTAACAGCAGCAGTAGCCCTCGCCTCCTTGAAAGCTTTTTGCAAGCTCCACAGGTGGCAGCGGAGTTGGAGACAAGACTGAAGCCTTAGGTTTTTGCCTGTGCAGTTGGTGTGGGGACCTGTTCTGGCTTTCTTACTTCTGAGACACACATGCAGCAAACAATAATGCAAGCTGCCATTTACTGGTCATTTTCCCGTGTTTTAGCTGGTATTTAGGCCACGTGTTGTTGCAAAGGTCCTTAAGATGCTCTTTGCTTAGGCTACCTAGTTGGAGGTTTCTTTCAGTGTCTTAACATGCAAGCCAAGGGGAACTCCTTGAGTATAGAGGCAGAATTTTCCATATTTTAAGTATTTTGGCAGCAACCTATGAAAGAAGGAAAGAACTAAAAACAGGGTGGTTCCTTGGCAAAACTTTTTCAGGATTTTTACTGGCCTTTTTTGAGGGGACTCTAACCCCTGCCTTGGCCTCTTCCTACTGGTCTCTCCTGAGGGGTCTCTAACCCCTGCCTTGTGTGCTGTGGGTTTTGGCTTTCCAGCGCTACGGCCTGGCCATAACAGAACATCACTTAGTGTGGACGTCTCCATCAGTGATTTCTGTGCTACCCCAAGCGTCCCTGGGGCCTTCCCGGGCATCCACCACGACCACGACCTGCGTGTGGAGCCGGACCTAACCTGCCATGGGTTTTCAAGAGATGGGGGGCATTCCGGCGCGGACATGACCACAGCACATGTCGGCCTGCCCTGGGGGGTCCTGTGGGTTTAGGGGGCGATCCAGCCAGACATGACCACAGAGCATGTAGGCCCGCCCGGAGTACTGTGGGTTTAGGGGGGCGATCCAGCCAGACATGACCACAGAGCATGTAGGCCCGCCCGGGGTCCTGTGGGTTTAGGGGGGCGATCCAGCCAGACATGACCACAGAGCATGTAGGCCCGCCCAGGGTCCTGTGGGTTTAAGGGGGCGATCCAGCCAGACATGACCACAGAGCATGTGGCCCGCCCGGGGTTCTGTGGGTTTAAGGGGGCGATCCAGCCAGACATGACCACAGAGCATGTAGGCCCGCCGGGGTCCTGTGGGTTTAAGGGGGCGATCCAGCCAGACATGACCACAGAGCATGTAGGCCCGCCCAGGGTCCTGTGGGTTTAGGGGGCGATCCAGCCAGACATGACCACAGAGCATGTAGGCCCGCCCGGGGTCCTGTGGGTTTAGGGGGCGATCCAGCGCAGACATGACCACAGAGCATGTAGGCCCGCCCGGAGTACTGTGGGTTTAAGGGGGCGATCCAGCCAGACATGACCACAGAGCATGTAGGCCTGCCCGGGGTCCTGTGGGTTTAGGGGGCGATCCAGCCAGACATGACCACAGAGCATGTAGGCCCGCCCCGGGTCCTGTGGGTTTAGGGGGCGATCCAGCCAGACATGACCACAGAGCATGTAGGCCCGCCCCGGGTCCTGTGGGTTTAGGGGGGCGATCCAGCCAGACATGACCACAGAGCATGTAGGCCCGCCCGAGTACTGTGGGTTTAAGGGGGCGATCCAGCCAGACATGACCACAGAGCATGTAGACCCGCCCGGGCAGAGCATCACGCACCGTGGACGTTTCCATCAGTGATGTCTGCGTTACCCCAGGCGTCCCTGGGGCCTTCCTGGCGTCCAACACGACCATGGCTGCGTGTGGAGCCAAACCTAGACTGTTGTGGGTTTTTTAAGAGATAGGGAGAAGAAAAGTTTTGTCTTTTTGCCTTTTGTGGCTTCGCCTGACGTTTGCTGCATTTCTGACTAGGTTTTGCTTTTCTGCCTTGGTTAGTTTACTGGGTCCCTCACTGGGTTCTGCCTTGCTGCCTTTTACCTTTTTTTTTTCTTTGCCTGGGGCTTAAAGCTGCTAGAGACCTCGTTTACATTTTAATTGACCTCCTGGTGTTTTTTTTTTAACCCTAGCCGGTTTTCTTTCCTATGATATTCTGGGAGAGGGAGAGAGAGAGAGAGAGAGAGAGAGACAAGGAATGCTCTGCAATTTGGTCTTTTAGAATTTTTCACTAGTGGGTTTCCTCCCATTCCTCCCACAGTGATAGGTGACGCTGAGACAGACAAAGGAGGGGTGCCTCTTTACAGAGACCATTCAGTTGCTTGTTTACCGGTGAAGAACTTAGCCGTAGTGGACTCAGCAGTTGTGACTTGCGGCCGACCTCTATGTCAGCGCCACCATAGACCATATGTTCTTCGTAGCAGACAGCCCACTCGGGCTCCGTAACCTTTGTGGGACCTTAAGGGTGCCGGTCGTGGAGCCACAGACTCACGCCTGATAGGAGGACCTATCAGGGTGCTCATACACACACTCACTCACACAGAGGTTATTACATTCCTCCCCCGTCCCCCTAGAGATTTCCAAGGGAGCATACCTTCTACGCAGATTTTTCACGGATTACCTTCTTCTGGGGGACTTCACTGCACCGTCCTGCCGCGGTCGCCAAAATGTTGCAGGTGGACCCCACGGGTGACTTATGTGAGGCAGGAAGGGGAGAGAGATGGTCGCTTTCTCCCCAGCCGCCTCTGCCACCCGGGACCCGCTGGGCAGGCTAAGGACTGATAAAGTCTGCGATGAGCCCCTGCACGGCGTGGGCCTGAGCCCCACCAGCCCCACGAGGTGGCCGTCAAGCCACGCCTGAGGTCCGCTTGATCTCTAGGCACGGGAGTTGATCCCCACCACCCGAGGTTTCTCGGGGAGCCACGGACTCAGGCTGGAGCGAGGAATTGCTCTTTGCAGGAAAGGAAAGTCAGTCCTAGGCCTTACCCAGGTCTGCCTCAAGGTTCTTGTCTTCCTCGCAGAAAAAGAATTTTCAGGAGTCGAGGAGCAGTGAAGTAAAATAGGTTTTATTGAGGAGGTTTAGGTGAGGGGGGAGGGAGAAAAAGAAAGGAAAGAGTAACGCGCTCAAGGGAGAACGGGCTGCTCCAAAGGCGGAGAGCGAGTAAAAGAGAGAGTACACATCTCAAGAGGGGAGATGCGGGCAACACACGTGCTCAGGCAGCATGTGCACGCAGGCAACATGTGTACCCAGGCAGCATGTGCGCCGGCGACATGTGTGCCCAGGCAGCATGCGCGCATGCAACATGTGAGCCCAGGCAGCATGCGCGCGCCGTCCTTTGGTCAGGACGGCTTTTATAGATTTCTCCCCAAGTTACTCCCATATGGGGCTTTAACCTCGGTTGCTAGGGCCCCGTTGCCAAGGGGAGTAGACTTTGGGAGTGGTCTTCTTTGACTGGAATGTCCTGGGGTCTTCCTTGAGCTGGGTCCTGGGCGGGAAGGATGATTCATCTCCCTCAGGAGATTTACACATTCCTTTTGGCCTTTCCTTCCTCCAGGGTCTATTGTTAATATGGTCTTATCAAGTTTGGTTTCCGGCGGCTTTCAATCAGGTGTGGCTCTGGAGCTCTTCTTCAGGAATTTATTGCCATGTGGCGCCCCCCTGTCTGCCTGCCTACAACAATATCACCAGGGGTTACCCTCGAGCAGAGAGATAATCATAGCCCCTGAGCACTGCTGGCTATGCCCAAACCCCCTTTCACTAAAAACATTCAATCAAAAGTGATCAGTGATTTACACACACACACACACACACACACACACACACACACATACCTATAACATAGTCAGGAGAGATATTACATGGTATCTTTAATATTAAAGTAGAGAGGGAGCTGGGCTACCACAGTATCTTAGTTCTGCTGTAAGTTCTGAGACTATTCGAGTGAATATCAGTTGTGTGCTCCAGCCAGTTGTAGAACACTGTGCCGATTTCATAATTATACTCAGTAATATCAGTCTTTCCAAGAATTGCAGAAAATAGAAAACATAGATTTGCAACCAGGAAAGTGACTCAGTGATCGATCACTTGCCTTGCATATATGAGGGCCTATGTTCAATATCCCGTGCCACAAAAGAAAACTCAGTGGAAAGTACAGTACTTAAATATACTTAAGGAAGCAACTGTAAACAGGAATATATATGATATATATATATATATATATATATATGTGTGTGTGTGTGTGTGTGTGTGTGTATAGAGAGAGAAAGAGAAAGAGAGATATTAGCTTTAAGAGATATTCTGTACCCTTATGTTTATATGTGTGGTTTATTCTTACTTATATAGAGAAGTTTCCATAGTCTCTCTGTGAGAGCTATTTGGAATCAAACAGACTCCAGTTTTTCTCTTTTTTTCATGGTAAAATGTTTTTCCCCAATTTCTTATTGAGTTGCTGTTTTCAAGATTGTTGATAGAGTTCTGTATATACAATGTTCAGACAACACATCCATCACCAGAGTGTCCTCTTCCCTCTACCATTGTCCCAAGACCCTCTCCTATCTGGCCTACTCCCTTGGTAAGCTCGGTTATGAAGACCAGCTCTCAGGTTCACTTATCTTTGGCCATTTGTCCTGAGAGATTATTCTGTATCTGTTCCTCTCCTTTTCACTTCACTTAGCTTGAAACCACTGTACTTCTATCCAATTGTGGTAGACTACAAAATAAACAAACAGGGCTTATATAAACTAACATGTTTCTGTGCCCCAAAATGATCAATTACAAGAATAAAAGACACCCCACAGACTGGGAGAAAATATTTTCTCACTAGTCAGGCAAAGGGTTAATATTCAAGATGAATAAAGCACCTACAAAAAAATGTTTATGATGGGGAGAACAGATTAATAGAAACTTCTTTAAAGATGGCCAATTGACATATGAAAAATGCTCTATATCACTGATCATCAGAAAAATACAAATCAAAACAACACTAAGATATCATCTCACACCAGAGAAACCGGAACACATAGAAAAGATTAAAAAAAAGCAGTTCTGGTACAGATATAGGAGAAAGGAACGTTCATTCAATGTTGGTGGGAATGTCAACTGCTTTATCCTATTTAAAAATGTAGGAAACTGTTCCCTAAACTTAACCCTAAGGTCGAGATAGTTTTATTTACAGTGAGGGCAGCAAATGAGTGCCTCGGTAAGAAAAGAATAGGAGACTCCAGACCCACAGCTGCACAGCTCAGCCTCATGTCGAGTGGCCCATGGAGTTCCAGAGGATGGTAAAAGCCCCTGGCCGTGTCCTACATAGCTCCTAGGGATCACCCCGTCACTCATGTATGCAGGGGGCCATGCTGGCCGGACTTGGAATGAGGATTTGGGCTCCTCCACCCATTCCTCCACCACCATGTCAGTAGGCGTGGCTGCGAGCTCCCAGCCACCACAGCCAACAGCCAGAAGAGAGACTCTCCAGACCCACAACTGCCATCAGGGTCAAATGCCCTCGGGTAATTTCTCCCAGGACCTCACCTAGGCCCTTTTAGATGTTAATGTCATCACTGACTCAAGATCTCCCTAGGAAATGCCTTTGCAGGGTAGAGAGAAGGGGTTTCTGAGATGAACTATATCTCAGAATACAAAGGCATGCATATGTATGCAAGACTATACTATCACGATCACAATCCACGATCTTCCCGTTGATCATCTATTTGCTAGAGCGGGCACTAGTAATATCTCCATATGTCCTGTCTCATGCCAGTAGAGCCAGGGGCATCGGCTTGCTACAGGAACATAAAGAGCCTCAAACCATTATATTAGGTCATGGGAATGACCTAATGTAATTGTTACTGGAATTTGGCATATCAAATACAACACAAGAAGCTTGCCAGGCTTGCCAAGCGGGAGGTAAACTCTTTTAAACACCTCCAAATAAAGCATTCATTGATGAACCGTGGGGCGCCAGCGGCCGTGCAAGCCAGGCTGTGATGGGCTGGTCTGCTGGGTGGAGTTCTGACGAGAGGGAAGTCCAAATGTAGAAAATGGTGGTGCCCGTGGAGTGAGGGTGGTGGTCTGGCTTGTTGTGAGGCTCTGCCGAGGTGGTGGGCCAGGGCTAGAACCCGCCATGCCTCCCGACTGCCTCATGAACAGCTGTGCACAGGGAGAGCAAGGAACAGCTCTGCCCCATGTCTGCGAGACTCTGGACCAGCATACCTGGGCCGGATTGAGGAAAAAGCTGCTGCAGGGAGGGTGTCGATGATCCGGGCTGTGATGGGCTGGTCTGCTGGGTGGAGTTCTGACGAGAGGGAAGTCCAAATGTGGAAAAAGACTATACTAATGCCAGTTAAATATTTCTTCAAGCCTTCACAAGGCTTTACTTCATGGTAGTTTGTATTTTAGTTGCCTTTGAATTATCAGGGAACCATGCTTGCTTGCTTGGAGGCAAACAGCATTTCTCCCTGGTGTAATTACGTAGAGATCCAACGTGGCCAGGTAAATATAATGGTAAGACCTAGCTAGTCCCACGATAATTGTGGTAGCATGAGAGAATATTTATACCAGCCATGGTCAGATGAGCTGTCACATGCAAACTGTCCTCCTCCTATCTACAAAGTGACCTGCAGGAGGGAACTCCAGGCCAGATGCAGAGACTCTGGGCAGGTGTAATGCAACAAAAATGTGCCTGCAATAGGGGCAGGCTGGGGTTGGTTGGTGGGGGAGTGTTTGGGTGTGGGTGGTGGGTATGGGGCACTGGTGGAGGGATGGGTGCTGGAACACTGTATGACAGAGACCCAATGATGAACATCCTTGTAATTTTATATCTCACAGTGGTATAAAAAATTTTAAAAAAGAGAAAAGAATAGGATATTACCATGATTTTGATACTATAATTTAAAGGTGCTTATTGATTATGCACCACTCTATGGTCACAGACATGTAAATATTCCAGTCCTTGCTCTTGTACTTGCTAAATGTACTTAATGTACCTATTAATATAAACAATGCCTCATATATAAGGAGCCAGCATTGGGGGAACAGAACTTGTGTTCAATAAATGACCAGACTAGTCCCTTGTTTGGGGCTGCAACCTGGACATGCCACAGTGTAATCCTGTCTCATATTTTGAGACTGGCCCTACAGGACAGAGTGGTCAAAGATGCCAATACTACTGATTTTATTGTGGTAAACTTGATCACTTCACTTGATCACTTGAATCCCGTTACTCATCGATTTGCTCGAGCGGGCGCCAGTAACATTTCCATTGGACCCTATCACGTGCCAATGTAGCCCAATGGCATCTGGTTGATTCAGGAATATGAAGAGCCTCAAACCGTTCCTTCAGGGTCTTAACAAGGAAGTCTGACCATCTTGTAGGTGGGCGGCCACGTGATCTTTTGACATCCCGTGGGATCCAGTCGGTAACGGCTCTAGTCCAGCGGTTGTCTCCAAATCGCATTACATGTCCAGCCCATCTGATTTTCGATGCCTTGGCAAGCGAGACAGCGTCCCTGATTCTGGAATAGCGACGGAGGTCAGAACTCCGGATTCCTTCTCTCACTTGAGTGAGACATGATATTCCAAGCATAGCTCTTTCGATGCCTCTCTGGGAGACCCGAATAGCATTCTCATCCTGCTTTCGTAGGGCTCAGGTCTCTGAGGCGTATGTTAATGCAGGGAGAACGGTGGAGTCGAAGAGATGTGCCCGGAGCCGGAGGTTCTTTGTTCTTTTAGCTATTTCTTCGATGCCTTTGAAGGCATTCCATGCCGCTCTCTTCCTCCTGTGCAGCTCATGTTTTAGGTCATTCATCATGTTGACTTCTCGACCTAGATAACACATAACTGCTGCATTCAGAGATGTTTGTTCCATTGAGAGAGAATGGGGCCTCTTTGTTACATCCAGTAACAAAAATGTGGTAAACTACCAGAGGAAAACAGTAAGAAAATGTTGCTAAAAACAAAGAATTAAGATTCCATATCACCCAGCAATTCTAATTCTTGGCTTCAAGAGTCCAAAACACTATTTAGCAGGTAGGGCATTTGCCTTGCACACGGCCGACCTGGGTTCAATCCCTGGCATCCCATATGGTCCCCGAGCACCGCCAGGAGTAATTCCTGAGTGCAAGCCAGGAGTAACCCCTGAGCATTGCCGGGTGTGACCCAAAAAGCAAAAATATAAAAAGACATTTGTACCCTTATGTTCACTGTACCACTATTCACAACAATAGCCAGGACCTAAAAACATCCCAAGTGGTCAAGAAAAGAGGCAAAAAATACCCAGAAAGATTTAGAATAGTTACATTATTGTAATTTTCTGGCATCTTTTATAAGATCACTTACCAACAGATAAGGGAGGCTTTAAAAGGGCTATACAAATACCTTTTAACTTAGTCCTATACAAAGTTCCTCTCCACTTGGGGAGCTTCTTCTCTTTTCTCTTTTACTTTCCAATAAACCTTTCTACTTTTCAACTCTGAGTCTGAGCATCTTTCACTTGATCACTTGATCACTTGAATCCCGTTATTCATCGATTTGCTCGAGCGGGCGCCAGTAACATTTCCATTGGACCCTATCACGTGCCAATGTAGCCCAATGGCATCTGGTTGATTCAGGAATATGAAGAGCCTCAAACCGTTCCTTCAGGGTCTTAACAAGGAAGTCTGACCATCTTGTAGGTGGGCGGCCACGTGATCTTTTGACATCCCGTGGGATCCAGTCGGTAACGGCTCTAGTCCAGCGGTTGTCTCCAAATCGCATTACATGTCCAGCCCATCTGATTTTCGATGCCTTGGCAAGCGAGACAGCGTCCCTGATTCTGGAATAGCGACGGAGGTCAGAACTCCGGATTCCTTCTCTCACTTGAGTGAGACATGATATTCCAAGCATAGCTCTTTCGATGCCTCTCTGGGAGACCCGAATAGCATTCTCATCCTGCTTTCGTAGGGGCCCAGGTCTCTGAGGCGTATGTTAATGCAGGGAGAACGGTGGAGTCGAAGAGATGTGCCCGGAGCCGGAGGTTCTTTGTTCTTTTAGCTATTTCTTCGATGCCTTTGAAGGCATTCCATGCTGCTCTCTTCCTCCTGCGCAGCTCATGTTTTAGGTCATTCATCATGTTGACTTCTCGACCTAGATACACATAACTGCTGCATTCAGAGATGTTTGTTCCATTGAGAGAGAATGGGGCCTCTTTGTTACATCCAGTAACAAAAATGTGGTAAACTACCAGAGGAAAACAGTAAGAAAATGTTGCTAAAAACAAAGAATTAAGATTCCATATCACCCAGCAATTCTAATTCTTGGCTTCAAGAGTCCAAAACACTATTTAGCAGGTAGGGCATTTGCCTTGCACCACGGCCGACCTGGGTTCAATCCCTGGCATCCCATATGGTCCCCGAGCACCGCCAGGAGTAATTCCTGAGTGCAAGCCAGGAGTAACCCCTGAGCATTGCCGGGTGTGACCCAAAAAGCAAAAAATATAAAAAGACATTTGTACCCTTATGTTCACTGTACCACTATTCACAACAATAGCCAGGACCTAAAAACATCCCAAGTGGTCAAGAAAAGAGGCAAAAAATACCCAGAAAGATTTAGAATAGTTACATTATTGTAATTTTCTGGCATCTTTTTATAAGATCACTTACCAACAGATAAGGGAGGCTTTAAAAGGGCTATACAAATACCTTTTAACTTAGTCCTATACAAAAGTTCCTCTCCACTTGGGGAGCTTCTTCTCTTTTCTCTTTTACTTTCCAATAAACCTTTCTACTTTTCAACTCTGAGTCTGAGCATCTTTCACTTGATCACTTGATCACTTGAATCCCGTTATTCATCGATTTGCTCGAGCGGGCGCCAGTAACATTTCCATTGGACCCTATCACGTGCCATTGTAGCCCAATGGCATCTGGTTGATTCAGGAATATGAAGAGCCTCAAACTGTTCCTTCAGGGTCTTAACAAGGAAGTCTGACCATCTTGTAGGTGGGCGGCCACGTGATCTTTTGACATCCCGTGGGATCCAGTCGGTAACGGCTCTAGTCCAGAGGTTGTCTCCAAATCACATTACATGTCCAGCCCATCTGATTTTCGATGCCTTGGCAAACGAGACAGCGTCCCTGATTCTGGAATAGCGACAGAGGTCAGAACTCCGGATTCCTTCTCTCACTTGAGTGAGACGTGATATTCCAAGCATAGCTCTTTCGATGCCTCTCTGGGAGACCCGAATAGCATTCTCATCCTGCTTTCGTAGGGGCCCAGGTCTCTGAGGCATATGTTAATGCAGGGAGAACGGTGGAGTCGAAGAGATGTGCCCGGAGCCGGAGGTTCTTTGTTCTTTTAGCTATTTCTTCGATGCCTTTGAAGGCATTCCATGCTGCTCTCTTCCTCCTGCGCAGCTCAAGTTTTAGGTCGTTCATCATGTTGACTTCTCGACCTAGGTACACATAACTGCTGCATTCAGAGATGTTTGTTCCATTGAGAGTGAATGGGGCCTCTGGAACTAGTTCATTTCTCATGAACATAGTTTTCTTCAGATTCAGCTGTAGACCTACCTTTCTACATTCTCGGTCAAAGTCAGCCAGCATTTGTGCCGCTTGGCTAATGTTTGGTGTTATTAGAACGATGTCATCAGCGGCGGAGGTGGTGTAGTTGCCGACCATCTATCTTCACTCCCATTCCTTCCCATTCTAATTGTCTATGATGTTCTCGAGGGTGGCACTGAAGAGTTTTGGTGAGATGGTATCACCCTGTCGAACCCCTCTTTTGACATCAATGATCACTTCTTTGTAGAATGGTGAGATCCTGGTGGTGAATCCATAATACAGCTCACGAAGGATCTTGATGTATTGGGTTTGAACACCCTGTTTGACTAGGGCTTCGATGACTGCTTCAGTCTCCACAGAATCAAAGGCTTTCTGTAAATCAATGAACGTGAGACAGAGTGGCATCTTGTACTCCCTACAAACCTCAATGAGCTTGGTTACTGTTTGGATATGGTCGATTGTGCTGAATCCTTTCCGGAAACCTGCTTGCTCGCATGGTTGTCCTTCATCTAGTATTCTGCTAATCCTGTTCAGGATGACTCGTGTAAACAGCTTGTAGATGACAGACAACAGGCAGATGGGGCGATAGTTGCCGATTTCGTGAATGTCTCCTTTCTTGAAATACTGCAAGATGCAGCAGAAGCCGGGAAAAGTATTCGCACTGCCCACCTGTCCTTCGCCAACTATAAGACCAAGATGACTGCCCTCCGACGCCCTGATGGATCTATCACATCTTCCAGAAAGGCAATGGAGAAGATTATCCAGGACTTCTACTCAAATCTCTTTGATAGCCACATCCACCTGCCCACATACCAAATTCCACAGGATGGATATGTCATTCCCAACGTTCTCCCTTCTGAAATCCGACATGCCATCTCGTCGGTAAAAAGAAGGGAACAGCACCAGGTCCAGACAAAGTCAGACCCGAACATCTGAAGAATCTGCCGTCGGTACTCATCAATACACTAGCTCGGCTCTTCACACGCTACCTGTTCGAATGCAAGGTGCCCTCCCAATGGAAAACCAGCAGGACAGTTCTACTGAGCATCTTTATAATTCAATATATTCATTCTTTAAAATATTAAAGAATCTGGGGATGGTGAAAGTCACAGAGACCTTCTGGCATTGTTTCTGTCTCATCTGTATCAATATGGGGTACTGAGTATCAAACCCAGGTTGATAGCATGCTAGATAAGAGCCTTACTGCTAAATTATCTCACTGAGACTACCCCCCCTCCATCTCCACGGAAGCCCAGTGACTTTAGCCACCAAGACCAGTATACCTGGGCTTAAAATAGGCTTCTCTCTAGGGTGGGGCTCTGACAAGCTGTTAGTACTCTTACACTCGGTCAACTGTTTTGATCCCCAACACCACATATGGTCCTCTAAGCATAGCAACAAGTGATCCTTGCCACATTCCAATCTTGAAAGGATGAGTGGAGCTCCTCACCAGCCTTGCTCCTCACCTGCCCTGGGAGCAAGTTAAAAATTAGCACCATTTAAAGCAAGAGAAATACCATGGCAGTAAGGCTCTTATCCTATACCCGACCAATCCCGGTTCATGCCTCAGAACCACATATGAACCCCTGAGCATATTTAGGCATGATCTCTGAGTGCGGATTCAGGAAGAAGTCCTGAGAACCATGAGGGTGAGACCCATGAAACACATCTCTAGGTGTGGCCCTCTGTACCCACGTGTGGCCTGGATATCCACAGCACCACAAACGTGGCAGTGTCACATCTTCAGCTCCTTTTTATTGGCAGAGAATTACCAGTGGGGTCCCAGACTTCCTCCTGAAAGGTTTTAAAGAGGACAACATGGAGAACTCCATCAAAAGAAAATTAGCACTTAAGTTCAGCAGCCTGACCCTTTTCAAACTCATGGGGGATTACAAAAGAACATCCACTCTCTTATTTTTATTCAACCACAACCACAGAAACCAGCACCCTGTCCTCTCCTACAGAAGAAAGTAAAGACATAGGAGGACAGTCTCTGCTGTTCTTACAAGAACTCACACTGAAACATTTTTTAGGTACTGAGGGGATTTTTATTTTATGTATTTATTATTTTAGGTTTTATTATACCATCGTGAGATTTACAATTACAAAACTGCTCATGATTAGGCTTCAGTCATACAGTGTTCCAGAACCCATCCCTCCACCAGTGCCCATTTTCCACCACCAATGTCCCCTGATTCCCTCCCTCCCCCCCAATCTGCCTTTATGACAGGCATTTTGCCGCTTCTTGTCCTTCTTCTCCTCCTTCTCCTCCTTCTTCTTCTCCTTCTCCTTCTCCTTCTTCTCCTTCTCCTCCTTCTTCTTCTTCTCCTTCTCCTTCTCCTCCTTCTCCTCCTCTTCTCCTTCTCCTTCTCCTTCTCCTTTTTCTTCTTCTCCTCCTCCTCTTATCCTTCTCCTCTTTCTCCTCCTCTTCCTCCTCCTCCTCCTTCTTCTTCCATATTGTGGCTTGCAATACATACATTTAGGGGCTATATATATATATATAGCCCCTAAATGTATGTATTGCAAGCCTCTATATATATATGTATATATATATATATATATATATATATATATATATATATATATACCTTTGCCTACATTCAGCACTCAGTTCTAGCCTGGTATTACCATTTCCAACAATTATTAGCACACTGATCCCTTCTCTGTCTTTCCTAACTTCTGACACCCACACACTTGCGGTAGATTCCACCCACTGACAAGTCCTCCTGATCCATGTTTTGCCTGGCCTTGGATATTAGTATCACTTGTCACTTGTCTTCCCATTGCTCATCAATTTGCTCAAGCAGACACCAGCAATGTCTCCATTCGTTGGGAATGAGGTCCATTATTGTTACTGTTTTTGGCATATTGAATACACCATGGGTAGCTTGCCAGACTCCTACCGTAACTCTGGGTTCATCCCAGGATCCAGTCTCTTTCTCTTTCAGACCATCAACCAGCCAGGGCCCACGGGTAAAGCCCCTGGGTGTAGAAATGCTGATTATTTCCCGGAGACCTGGAGCCTACCATTCTCATCCCCCTCCCATGCCTCAGTGTTGTCTTGCTGACCTGTCCCACTTCTGCAGGACATGATGGCAAGTACCCTGAGGGCTCTCTCAGCAGGCAGCTGAAGTGTAATTGCAGAAATGCCTTGGGCAAGTAGCACAAGGGCTGGGTGATACTTGAGAAGGTCTCCCAGGGAGGTGCCGAAGGGAACTGCTCTGTCTCCAGTCTGCACCAGCACTTCTCTTAGCTGAATGATGCCTTGCAACACACTGCTGAATAGACCAGGAACACCGTTGAACACCAGGCACACACTGCTGAACATCAGGCACACCGTTGAACACCAGGCACACACACCGCTGAACCCCAGGCAAGCACAGCTGAACAGGCCAGGAACACCGCTGAACACCAGGCACACACATCACTGAACACCAGGCACACACCACAGAACAGGCCAGGCACACATTGCTGAACAGGCCCTTCCCTCCCTGCGGGAGCCAACTGCTAAGTTGAGTCTGCCCCCATAAAATCACAGCCAAGTCTGTGGGTGACCAAGCCCCAAGAGCTGCCCTGGAAAGCCACCTCTTCAAGTGGGCCCTGATCCCGACCCCAAGGCCAGCAGGGCCCTCTGCCCAGTCTTTATTAGCTATTCAGGCTGGATTTCAAGCCATCACCTCTACCTGAAGAATGAAAGCCCATGTGCAGGCACCCCAGGGGACAAGACAAAGAGAAAGGCAGAGAGGCTCAAGATTCAGTCCTGATTAATGCTCAGTTCTATGTTGGTATAGCACTAAATATAGGCAAAAAGATACACATGATAACCTCTAAATGTGTGTATTACAATCCACAATATGTAAGAGAAGGAAGAGAGAGAAAAGAGAGAGAGAGAGAGAGAGAGGAGATAAAGAGCCCACCCTAGAGGCAGGCTATGGGAGGGGGGAGGGAATCAGAAACATTGGTGGTAGGAAATGGGCACTGGTGGAGGGATTGTTCTGGAACACTATGACCGAAACCCAAACATGAGCATCTTTTGGTACTGTATATCTCACGATATACAGTACCAAATCACTTGATCACTTGATCACTTAACCTCCCATTATTCATCGATTTGCTCAAGCGGGTGCTAGTAACATTTCCATTTGACCCTATCATGTGCCAGTGTAGCCCAATGGAATCAGCTTGCTTCAGGAATAGGAAGAGCTTCAAACCGTTTGTTCAGGGTCTTGATGAAGAAGTCTGACCATCTTGTAGGTGGGTGGCCACTTGATCTTTTGACATCCCATGGGATCCAGTCGGTAACGGCTCTAGTCCAGCGGTCATCTCCAAATCGCATTACATGTCCAGCCCATTTGATTTTCAACACCTTGGCAAATGAGACAGCGTCTCTGAGTCTCAATTGTCAAAGGAGGTCAGAATGCCAGATTCCTTCTCTCACTTGACTGAGGCATAATATTCCAAGCATAGCTCTTGGGAGAACCAAATAGCACTCTCATCCTGCTTTCGTAGGGGCCCAGGTCTCTGAGTCATATGTTAATGCAGGAAGAATGGTGTGGAGTCGAAGAGATGTGCCCGGAGCTGGGGGTTCTTTGTCCTTTTTAGCTATTTCTTCAATGCTCTTGAAGGCGTTCCATGCTGCTCTCTTCCTCTTGTGCAGCTTAGGTTTTAGGTCATTCATCATGTTGAGTTCTCAGCCTAAGTACACATAACTGTTGCATTCATAGATATTTGTTCTGTTGAGAGTGAATGGGGCCTCTGGAATTAGTTCATCTGGAACTAGTTCACTTCACTGGGAGTGAAGATAGATGATTGGCAACTTCCAACACCTCTGCTTCGCTGATGACATTGCTCTAATAACACCAAATATTAGCCAAGCGGCACAAATGTTGGCTGACTTCGACCGAAAATGTGGAAAGATATGTCTACAGCTGAATCTCAACGAAACAATGTTCATGAAAAATGAACTAGTTGCAGAGGTGGTATAATAAAATACTAAAAAAAAAAAAAAGATACAGTCCCAATTAAATAACACGATCAGGAGTCCGGGGCAGGGGTGAGTGGGGACAGAGATTCAATGGGCTGAGCACACGCTATGCATTTAGGAGGCCTGGGTTGGGTCCTCAGCACCACAGGGCCCACCCTGAGAACCACCAGGGGAGACCCCCTAGCCCTGAGCCAGGAGCAGCACCTGAGCACAGCCAAGTGAGGCCCCCCAAACCACGAATGAATGAATGAATGAGTGAGTGGGTGGGGTGGGTGGAGGGAGGGAGGGATGGATGGATGGATGGATGGATGGATGGATGGATGGATGGATGGATGGATGGATGGATGGATGGATGGATGATAAGAGAGGAAAGAACTTGGCACCAAATGTGGCCTTGTCCTGGAGAGGCTGAGGGGAAGCTGACAGGCCTGGCAGAAACCCCAACAAAGTCCTTCTCTTCCTGGGTGAACACAGGTGAACACAAGGTCAAAACATACACACCCAACTGTAACCAGAAGGAAGCCAGACTCTGGCACCAACTGGCAGCCTCGGGCGGCCCCTCCACCCCCACTTGGGTGAGAGCCCCTTAGGGGTTGTGCCCGACCTGAGGACAGCAGTGTGAAATCTGATCCTCACTGGCACAGTGGTGGCAGCATCCCAGTAGAGCAGCCTCTTTCCCCAGTTCACATAAAAGGAACAGTGGGGAGGGGGAGTGCTGGGTACAGCCCTGGGCAGCGGGGTGATGGGTGAGGTAGAGGAGTACACTTGAGACACACAGGGCCACCTCAGCCTTCAGGAGGTGAAGGAGGTCAGCTGAGAAAATTCTTCCAGGGAAGTCCTCTGATTCTCCACCCCAAAATAAAGAACCCCTGCCTCCAGGAGACTCCCCCCAGGACCCACTTCTCTCTCCTCCATGCAGGGGCGCTACATTCTGATGAGGCAAACACAGGCCATCTTTCCCACAGTGCTACACTCCAGGGCAGATCCTGAACTCAGCTGGAGGCCTGGCATGAAGAAATGAAAAGGCACTTTCTGGGGATGTCCATTTTGAACTGCCCAGAGCCCAGACTCCACTTGTGAGTGCCTCCATGGGATATAGGACAGGGAGGAGGGCAAAGCCATCAGGTTGGGTCCCTTAGCCCTGGGGAGGAGGCCTGAGGTAAGCCACATGCCTCCACTCGCCCAGAGGGCACCAGCCTGTAGGACAGACCAGCAAGGACAGGCCACCACGGTCGCCTGCAGGGAAACCATGCTTCTGTCCTCAGGCACACGTCCCCGTCTGGTAGACACTGATGTGCAACCCCTGCTCACGGCAGTCCTAGGGACCACCCCCCATCCCAGGAATCACTGGACTGCTAGGTGAAGCTTTGGTCAAGCCTCGACTTACAACAGCTGACACTCAAAATACAGTATTCTGCCCTGGCCCCCCTAACCTCCCCCCACACAAGTCCCAAATGTGGTCAGGAGACTGAGCATGCTTTT